>JAKKZN010000022.1:6595232-6608245 GCA_033441825.1 Pangasius elongatus | reverse complement strand
CTGTTTGCATTTACATTTACTCAATTGGCAGAATCTTTTATACAAAGCAACTTGCAATAGAGCAGAGGAGGGTTAAGGACTTTGCTCAAGGGTCCAACAGTGATAGCTTGGTATCAGAATTCAAACTCATTATCTCCCAATCAGTAGTCCAGAACCCTAACTACTGAGCCACCCCATCCTTGTTTGCTTTGACAGGGCACTTGAAGTGATAATCCACTTCTTTATGCACACAAACAGCAAAGCCAGTCTGATAGACTTTACTATGAGTAACTCCATCTACAATGGCAGATATTACATTAGAGATTACAGTGGCCTAACACTATACACAATAGACAATTCGCCATCATAGGCTATTGTCCTTAAGAGAACCAATCTGGGTCCCTTGCTATTAGATCCTAGACTGCACATTAGATACACGACTATTACCACCCTGCAGCAAAGGCATAATGGGTGTATATGGCGTGTGCATGATTATCATTTCAAATCCAATTATATAAATATTTTACAGCCCAGTGAATTGTGACTAGATGTCTTGCATTAGCATCATAGTTTTTCCATGGCACACATACAACACCAGGCACAATTTCCCTTGTCACTACTTGCCACCACGTCGAGCACAAAGGCAACTCACTACAGGAGTTCTTGAAGGTAGGAACGGTACTGAGCACAGTCTTAAGGCTTTCCAAAAATGATAATGCCTCACTGTATAACACAAGGCTATCTACACCCAGTCAGCAGACCATACAAAGGTATAGCATTTTCACACAGTTTTTAACTGACGTTTCAACAGAAACCAGTTACGCCCAAAAATGATCTCAGAGCCAGAATTCCGATTTCTTCCACATTGCATTGGTCAGATACTTTCCCGACTTCTGATATGATGGAATGTTGGTTTCCACAAATGTTAGTCTGTGTGTGGCAAATATAAAAGCAAACTTGTATCTGGGAGTCTGGGAGTAAAGTATAAGTACACTATATGTAGACAAACATTTTACTGAGTGGACAAGAGTGGACATTCAGTGGACAAGAGGTTCTTGGCCTTTTGAATATGTGACTTGCCTTTTGAATATCCTACATTATATTCCACCAAAGGTACTACTGGATTTTGGATTCAAGCAGAATCATTTTCTGTTATTCTTCTGATTCAGACTTGCATGATGACATAATAAGACATCAGGCTTTGTGTTCTTTTAACAGGCCTCGTAGATGAGCATGAATTTAAAAAGATAAAAAGTAGCTAGTGGGCAAAGGTTTAAAATGCTTGTCAGCATTCACAATAGCTTTTTCAGGTCGTTGGACACAACCAAAATAGCGCTATCATGCTTGTGTCATTATCAAGTATCTCACTAGTGCTTAGTGTTTAGCATCCTGTGGCTTTCCCATTGGTCTTGGTCTGTCTGTCTGGTTTGTTGATGACTTCATTTTGTTTTTGCCCGTCTGTGTGTTGATGTACCAAGTCTGATTCTTGAAATTAACTCTATAAATACGCTTCAAGTATACACGCCACTAACACACCTACACACGTGTGCACAGGTTTACATGTTACACATCACTAACACTTGTGCATTTACACCTCTCGAGTGGTTTATAAAATTAACAGTTGTAGATGCGGTGGTAATGCTGTAATACACTGTAATAATTTGCAGATAAAGGTTTTTGGAATTTGTGTGACCTCATGAATGCATATATTTAGATATTTTCACAAACGTACTTAAGCTTAAACAGACATACATTACTTACTTTCATAACTACATACCTAACAATTAATAGCAGTTAGAATTGTTTGATTGTTTTCGAGATTAGATTCATTTGACCTACATTTCGCCTACATAATTTAATTTCATTTGCACTTTTGAAGCTGCTTCAGAATCAACGATGATACATATTCGATATATATAATGATATTGGTGATACTACTAAATATTACACTACAGGGTTTAGCACTGTACCATGTGTAACACACCTCATTCAACACAGCAGCTATGTACTGAGATGTAGCCCAGGTCCACATGCTTGCCTTGTAGTCGAACTCTTTGGACTCTGTAATGTCCTATAATGCAAATGCAAAAAGACGAAGGGATAAAATGAATACATACTAATTGTGTGTAATAACTAATGAACTGTCTGATTTTCATATAGTAGCCACACTTGTGTTGCTTCTTCCTATTTTAATGGGTAAAATAATTTATTGTGTTTAGATAGCAGCTATATGAAATAGTATTTTCACACTGAAATGGGGTTACATGAATAGTGTACGTAAATAAATCTGACTTTTAGGAAAAGGGACAGAATTGCATTCATTCCATGAAGTTGCACTCCTGATGGTTAGTAAATGTAGTTTAATATGAAAAGACTTTTCATCTAGATGCATTTAAAAAAAAAAAAATAATCGAATGCACTTTTTCTGTAGGCTAGATCCTGTTGCCATCACAAATGTCACATGTCACATGTATGTCATAAATTTTAAGCCCTTCTGATGTCACATTGAAACATGTCTTGATTGTTTTTGAGCAAACAGGCAAAGTAATTCTGGAATTTTCCCAAACACAACTGAGCGCGCAAATAACGCGGCTTTCATCTGTCAGTGCGGCTCGAAGATGTATTTGTATTTTTTATTTTTTTTGGTTCACTCCGCCTTGTGTTTTCCTTTCTCCAAATCTCTATTCGCGTGTGCACCCGTTCTCCACCTCCATCTATCCATCCATCCATCCATCCCTCTCACCCATTTTTCTCTTCAAGTGTGTCTGTCTGTATTTTCCCATCTATAGTCTTTATTTAGCGCTGGCGGTGGGAGCTCAGGGAGCGGTAACAGAAGTGTCAGGTGTCATTATTCGTCTAATTCCGTAATCCGTCATCGCGCACTCCCGGCGCACGCGGCGTGTTATGGCGCGGACAAGGCGCGTGCAGTTAGGCGCCTGGCTAGAGATTCGATTTGACACGCGCAGAGGTGGGCTCGCGCTGGAGGGGTTCAGGGGTGTACAGGAGTGGAAATGAGGTCTTGAGTTGGCTGGAGACAAAGAGGGCATCGAGATAAGAGTGCATAGAGAGAGGGGCCGATTTGAGCACTTTTTCACGTTTGGGATACACACTAGCACTAGAGTTGACTATCATATGTGAGTTTATAGTGCCTCTAGCTACAAATCTACAAATACACTGCACCGGGTTTGCAGAAGTGAGGCCTTAATCCTATTTAATAAAAGATGCAAGCTGCTCTTAGTTACTGTAGTATGTACATGGTATTTTGTTTTAGACTAGATTATAGACTAGATGCACTTCCAAATAGGCAAAAAAGAAATAAACCTAACATAGAGTTAAGTGTAAACTAACACTGGGCTCACATTTGGGTTGGGTACTGGACTCTGTCTGAATAGTTAGTTTCAGGTGGATGTGTAGTTAGTGAGAGTTATTTCCTCTTGTTCCCTCACATTGTCAGTGGCAATTTGTATGGGAACTCTCAAGCCTCAGTTCCAAAAGAGATTAACACGCTCAGGCTAAACGAGAGCTTAAATCCAATTACCACTGCAAGACCACACCATACCACAATTGCACATCTTTAGGGATGAAGAGTTGGAGTTATAGGTCGTGGCTCTTCTTTGTCATTCTTTCAGACCATGGAAGCACACGCACAGTTGATAGTCACGTGTAAACACTTTGAATGACGTCGAGGTCACGTTAGTTGTTTTTTCTGTTTTTCTTAATTTTTTTTTTAATGCGTAAATTTGAAGCAGACTGTTACATCAGATGAATATAGCCTAGACAAACATCATGGCTTTTTCATTAGCATCAGTGTAAAAATGACAGAGGCTATTTATCTGATTAACAACTTTTAACCGAATGCTTGTGTGATAGTTTGGTTCGGATTGTGTCTTAACTGATGCCATTTAAGATGTATTTTACCCAAAAATCAAAGACCAAAGATCTCTATTTTAAGAAGGAAAACTGTTTTTTCCCCAAATATATTATGCGTCACTACTTCTAGCATAACAGACTTACTACAAATGCTATAATAATAAAAATAAAAATAATAATAATAATAATAATAATAATAATAATAATAATAATATAAGAACTACATATATTATCAAAGTTATTGTCAATTACTTCTAGTTCCACAGGCATGTTTCAAATACTATTACATATAACACAACAACAATAATAATAATTAAAATTTATAATAATAACTACAAAGCAGTTTTTCAGAAATCGAGATGTTGATTTAGATCCCCAATGAACAAGCCAGATGTGACAATGGTAAGGAAAATCTCCTTATAGGACGACATGCAGAAGAAACCTCTCAAGGAACCTGACTCAAAGTGTCTATTTAATTTCTTTTAAATAAAGTTTTACTTTTATTCGCATTATATTTTCCAAAGACAAAGTAGGAGATTGGGCGGACCCTGGCTGAAGACAAATTGCCGGGAAAGGAAATGGAGCGGAGCGCAGACCTACAGTATTCTAAAGCACGATGAGGTTAAGGTAAAAATAACCTAGGCTAGAAAAGTATGGGGCCGATAAGAGGATGAAGACGATGGAGAAGATAGACGGAGATAACAAGTGAGATAAAACGAAAGACAGCGGGAGACACAAGGCAGTAAGATAGCCAAGGTGAGGCGGCTGCAAGATTGATAGTGTGTGTTGAGTTTGGGTCAGGGCAGTCACTGCTTCAGCCCTCCGGAGTAATTCTACACTTAATCACCATCATTATGGCAGACAGAGTAAGGAAGGGAGGAAAAGGAGCAAAAAAGGATAGAAGGGTTAAGTGGATGTAGATTTGCTTGAGTTATTAGCATATGGTTGAAAAGAGAGAGAGAGAGAGAGAGAGAGAGTGTGTGTGTGTGTGTGTGTGTGTGTGTGTGTGTGTGTGTGTGTGTGTGTGTGTGTGTGTGTGTGTGTGTGTGAGTATCATACGCTTGAATAGAGAGGGAGAGGAAGGCTTAAGGATGAACTGAGGAAATTCATTTAGATGATATGTCGCATTCACTGAAAGCCTGATTGCCAAAAAAAATTAGTTACAGAACAAGACGAGAGTTAAAAATGTTAAAGAAAGTTGAAAAGTTCATTCAAGTTTATGTGTGTTCTGTTTTATAAAGTTCTGAGTGACACAGTTGAACCTGTACACTTAAAACCTGTTAGGCTTAGATGTGTAAATTAGCTACAAACTGAACGGAACTTGAGCAACTGCGTATTATAATATCGTGATAATTCCTCAGGGTGTAGTATCGACAGGGGACTGGGAAAAGTAAGTCTTGGTTTGCCTGAAATCTAGTGTATGAGTTGCTGGAAATAAGAGTCCTGTTGTTACAAAATCAAGAGATTTTTTAAAATATAGGACCCTACAGTGTATATCCAATAAAGTCCCCTGTGTTAAAATAACTACAAGACGAAGTACAAAAGCTAGACGACTCAGCGCCGTTTCACCGCTTTCACGGTCTGTCTCTGCTTCATGGCTTGAATTGCTGCAATAACATTGTGGGCCATGTAAGCATACTGGTTCCATTCATTCATTCATTCATTACCCATGTATTTGCCTAATCCGGCCATATCCTCCTCTCCTTTTTTCATCTCCCTTCCTTCACCTATTATTCTCCCATCTAATTAAAAATCGATAGTGTAAGGCTGGCGGGTATTGCAGTGTATTTGTGAATGTTGAAAACAGGTCTCCAGACAAAGAGGTCAGAAAGAAAAGCAAAAAAGACCTCNCTCTCTCTCTCTCTCTCTCTCTCTCTCTCTGGTTTGCTAACTAAAGTTAAAGAAAATACCACTAGCATCTGAAGAGAAGTTTAATACAACATTGTAGCAGATGTAGAAGAATTCATCATGCACCACCAAGTAAAGTAACATATTACATTAAGTGTGTGTGTGTGTGTGTGTGTGTGTGTGTGTAGAAGAATATATCATGCTCCATAAAGTAAAACAACATATAACATACATGATTTATATGATATATATGATTTCTGATATTGCAGTATTTGAATTTACAGCCCCATATATACATATGTAGAAGAATTCATCATGTATCATCAAGTAAATATATATATATATTACATATGATTTTTGATATTTGAATTTACAGCCTCATCAGAAGGTCAAAGCCACATTATATTTCCTCATTATTATTATTGTTGTTGTTGTTGTTGTTGTTGTTGCTGCTGCTGCTGCTGCTGCTGCTGTTGTTGTAGTTTTAGGGTGAAGTTTAATGCTGTAGCTCGTCAGAAATGTGAATGTGTAGGAGTTCACTAGGCCTAAGTTTGATAATAGCCTGAAGCTCATTGTCTACAGTTGTCAGTATTAGAGTAGCTCTAAAGGTCTTTTGTTCGGCGCATCCCGTGGAGAGGAGGCGATGGAGGCAACGGGTTAGTCCTATTACCGCTCTCCCAATCGAAGTTAAATGCATTAGGAACTACACACGCCGCTGTGGAGCAAAACAAGCGAGAAAAGAATCGGGGTGCGCACATTTATTGGTTCAGCTCGCGCCGAATCTGTTTGCCGCTGCTGTTCTCTTTATTTGCTTCCACTGTAATCTGCTTTGTCTACCATACACAATTCTCTCTCTCTTTCTCTCTCTCTCTTTCTCTCTCTCTCTCTCTATTGATCTATCTCTCTTTCTCTCTCAATGTCAATCTCTGGAAATGTCGCTTCAGACATGCCGCAGCCAGCCATGCTTCTGCAGCTGGAGACATCCACTGTTACATTAGATTTCATCAGCTCATCCATGGGGGGAACATTATTTTTTGATTTACATTAAAATTTCGCTCTGTCCGTGTGCCCACCAGTCCACTGAAGCCGCTCATTAAACGTCCGCCCTTCCAGTCTCTCCTCTGCGATGCCCCCTATTGTTCTCTTTCTGTCTCTCGCTCATTTATACGCGCTCTTCTCTCCCCTTGCCTTTGGCTATAGGATCGTGAAAATGTGTTTACAAAACTCGCTCTCGTACAGATCAAACCACTCCACAGAATCAAAGCGCTGGAAAAGAGACAGAGAGAGGCCTGAGAGAGAGAGAGAGAGAGAGAGAGAGAGAGAGAGAGAGAGAGAACCGTAAGAAAGGGCCTGGAATCTTCAAATTCTCTCTCTCTCTCTCGCTCTGTCTCTCTCTCTAGCATGTTATTTTATGTTATTTGTATATAGTGTGGTAGGTAAGAAATACAAACACACACACACACACAGAGTGAGAGAGAGAGAGAGAGAGAGAGAGAGGACTGCAAGAAAGGGCCTGGAATCTTCAAATTCTCTCTCTCTCTCTCTCTGTCTCTCACGCTCTCTAGAATGTTATTTTATGTTATTTGTATAAAGTGTGGTAGGTAAGAAATACACACACTCACACACACACACACACACACACACATACACACACACACACAGAGGACTGCAAGAAAGGGCCTGGAATCTTCAAATTCTCTCTCTCTCTCTCTCTCTCTCTCTCTCTCTCTCTCTACCATGTTATTTTATGTTAGTTGTATATAGTATGATAGGTAAGAGATACACACACTCTCTCACACACACACACACACACACACAGAGAGAGAGAGAGAGAGAGAGAGTTAAGACAAGCATGAGTAATATCGTTGAATTTTGTAGCCTACCTTGCTAGAAAGATTATAACACAAATCCATCTCAACTTTCATTACAAGTATATTGGATATATGCATTAATAGCTTATGTCTATATGTAAGCTATACACTTACGTATGCCTATGATACTTAATTAATTGTCTAAATATGGGTGATGGACCCAAAACATCGTAAAGTTCAATAATACTCGTAATACGACATTTTTTGGGAAACTCACGTGATACTAAACGTAGGTGATAGTATATTATAGTAAAGTACGGTCAGGCTGCCAGACTGTCTTGCCTGAGACAGAAAGGGAAAGGAGGACAGTAAAGTTGGACGATTGCCAAGTTGTAAGAATTCCTAAGAACTCGTATGAGAAGTTGGTGTGATTTGGGGCAGGGACAGCTCTTTGCTTTATGACTTGATTCGTGAGGAATCCAACAAAGTCGGCGGCACTGGCTAGAAATCCCGCGTGTTTTGTGTGAGATGGAGTTGAGGAGAAGGGAAGGCCGTCAGACCCACATGTGGAGTGTGTGGAACGATTATAGCAGGGTTTATGTATGAGTTATTGATTGAGTCAGTGGTGACTTTTTGAGTGGTTAATTCGGGAAGTGAGCGCGATAGAGTAACTCTCACTGGCCAGGGGGCGGAGGGATGAAGAGAAAGATGGATAAAGAGAAAAGCTTGAGAGCAATCGGTGCCAGCAATGTGATGTGTACGTAACTGCATGAAGAAAAACGTTAATATACAACAGCTACCATTTTCAACCACTGAAAACACTATTGTCCAGGCCCAGCTGACCTCGATTTTGGATCGAGATGGCAAGAGAAAAAGATCTAGGTTACTGTTGGAGAGAAGAAGTAAACAGTCCTTATTGTCACATATCCTAGCATGTTAGGAAGCTGGGGTCAGAGTGCACGGTCAGCCGTGATATAAGGCATGCCTGGGACAGAGAGGGCCTTGGTAAAGGGCCCCACAGTTGCAGCTTGAACTTGCAGTGCCAAGGTTTGATCTCACGACCTTGTCATCACCAGAGCCTTAACCCCTGAGGCACCACAGCATTATTGCAAGAGGATTCATTATTGGGACATGGAAAGCAGGAGCTTCATTCACAAAGACTGCCCAGCTGGCTGCGTTTGAATAGTGGCTAAAGTGATATCTTTAGCTAAGACATCAGTAAATAGGGTTGGAAATAGGAACAGGAATAGATCGGATGCTTGTGCAGTAGTGGGATATGTAAGGCAAAAAAAATAAAATAAATAAAGCCATCATTGCAAAGATGAATAGAGTTCAGTGGTGCGGAAATCTACATGGAGAAAATTAACATAGTCACCAGATTTTTAACATCAAGATACCGTACAGGTCTGAATACTTGCCACTTAGACAGATGAGGTCCAGTGGTTCAGTTTTGCTGGAACAGAAATGTTTTTGTTTTTATATTTTATAGATGCATGAAATACATGCATACATTTGCATTTGTGTATTAGTTTTTGTATATATGTATATATGTATATTAATGTCACTGTGCCATTGAAGAAGGCTGGAGGTTGGGATGCTAGCTTGAGTATAACTACACAAACCATTTTATGGAGAAGGTTCAGAGCCTCCATTTGATGCATTTGAAGAATCTCACAGTTTTTTATATATAAAAAAGTCAACAGCTGTACTGAATGTAGCGCCGCATCGGTAAGGCATAACCTACATGTGTATACAAAACGCCAGACAATTAGCCCTGGAGTATATCAGGTGATGATACTGATACTGATACTGATATCCATAATAAGAGACCTTCAAATGCGTCATGTCACATCTCGACACGACGTGTCGGTGCGCGTGGGTGTGAAGTTTAAGGTCCGCTCGCCCGGCGCAGCCTGTTCCTTTTTCGCTTCCCCTCTCTCTTCCCTCTCGCGCGGGTTTTTGATCTCTCAGTCGCGAGATCAAAGGCGCTCTCTGGCTATTAGTCAGCGCAAGCCATTGATCCCGCATCGATCGGCGCGAGACACAGCCGCCCCGTGAACAACGCGCGAGCCTCCCCAAAGCTCTCCCGCGCGGAAACATAGAGCGAGGAGAGGGTGTGTGTGTGTGTGTGTGTGTGGTGGGGGGTGCGACTGGCTGGTGTGTGTGCGTGTGTGTGTGTGTGTGTGTGCGTGCGTGTGTGTGTGCGTGCATGCGTGCGCGCGCGCGCGTGCGTGCGTGCGTGTGTGTGTGTATGTGTGTTTTTCTCTGACTCTGGTCGAAGCAAGCTCGAGCTTTCTCTTTGCCGCGGGACATGAAACAATGAGGCTCGAGCCAGTTTTAATAAAGCGCGCTTTCCCCGCTTTCAACTCGGGCGCAAGGCGGACGAATCGGCAGCGGAGAGCGATCGATAATTAATGACGATGAATAATTTAACCCTATCGATTGATACTTTTTCTTCCTCTTTCCCCCTTCTTTTCCTTATATCTTAAGGCCCACGTTCTGTGAGACAGACTACTGGTACCGCATGCTCACGCGCTCCATCAGCTCCTGTTTAATTTGAGCTTCGCTCCATCTTTCTCAGCAGCTCGGCACAACTTCACTTTTACTTGCACTGTCAAGCTTATAATTTAATTACTCACTCATTTTTAAAATGAGGTTGTAGCGTATAGGGCTACATCATTTGAAAAGTTTGAAACACTGCATAGTTTAGGGCCTAACTATAAGTCCATGCACTGTAGACTACCTTTCCCTGTCTCTGGAGTGGTAACATCTTTTGTACCTTTAGTATGTATACCTTTAAAATAGTTTAAGGTGCATAATTCAACCTTAAGGAGCAAAGGAAAGCTTTCCTCTAAAATGAACCTGAGAAATGAAGGGTACAGGGTGCAATCCCGAGTCCGTCTTCTTTCCCTCTGAGGGTGCATGTGGTGTAACTTTAATGAGCTAACTTTAAATAACTGATTACACTTACAGGTAAAAAGATGTACGCCTGATGGTACCATCCTATCGACAAGGAAAAGTAGAGTCTGGTAGCTTTATTTCTGAGAGCGTAACTCCATAGGATCCAAACCAAGACTCTGATTGTCAGTCAGTCAAAGTTAGACTTGAATTAGACCTGCCATGAACCTACACCTAGGGTAAGAGGCTACTTTCTGTACACGGACACTCTAGCAGCATGTACTGGTTATATGACTGGTTATATAGAGTTTATGCGTGAGGCAGTATGTTTAGACGGATTCTGCTGAAGTCCTGGGATACTATTTCAATACTCTTTCGTTCATCTTATGACAGATGAAACCGATGGTTTATGGGCTCGACATTCATTTTGAGACTTTTTGAACTCTTTTAAATGTCTCTGATTCCTCCAGGTTTTCAAACGGTTAAAATGGTTGCAAATAATAAATGCTGAATAAACTGAGTTTTTGCAACTGTTAGGGTTAATATGAATTTTTTGCAGTTGTAAGTTCGCTTTTTTTTAAATTCTTGTTACAGAAGGGTACATCTTTACACAAGTACCTGTTGTAAATACATCTATAAATATAATTTAATTTACAACAGTGAATGCATATATTGTAAATATATATTGGTGTTAAAAAACACACACACACACACACACACACACACACACACACACACACACACACACACACACACACACACACATATATATATATTATAAGTCGTACCAAATATGACTTAGGCAATTATGCTATGAAGCTATGAGGCTAACGATATATATATATATATACACCACTGAGTCCTGAGCTACTCAAGTGTGTGTGTGAGTGTGTGAGTGTGTGTGTGTGTGTGTGTGAGTGTGTGTGTGTGTATGTGTGAATGAGTGTGTGTGTGTGTGATATATATATATATATATATATATATATATATATAGAAAGAGAGAGAGAGAGAGAGAGAGAGAGAGATAGATAGATAGAAAGATAGATAGATTTTTTTAAAGGGTAAATTCCATTACCACAACGTCAAGCTATATCGTTGCTACTGACTCGAATTAGGATTTAGAGATGCGATTTTGCAAATAACAATGATTACATAAATTATTAAAACTGTGTATAATCCAGTCACTTTCTGGTCGCATATATATCACGTATAATGTGCTGTACTGTTTAAAGAGCTTTCGAAAAAAGTTTTGAGAACGCGATAAAAAAAAATCTGATCCTTCATGACATAGTACACCATAGTACAATTCCCTTCTTAATAGGATAATAAACTAAATGTAATACGCCGAGCAGTTTAACTCAAACTAAGAGCCGCGAAGGCTAGAGTTAGAGTTACGGACAGGGTTTGCATTTGCCTTGCGACTTTCATTTGATAAAACTGAACAAAATCCAGCCACATCGGCCTCGCTCAGACGGATCCTTCATGAGATCAGGTTGATACGCTAATGATGATGTACTGTGATTTCTGGCCAACTCCACTTGTGTTTTCACATTTTGTCTGACATGTCCTCAGCTTCTATCTCCACAAACCCTCACTCCCTCCTACTCCTTCTCTTCATCACTTCTAACAAACACCACACCAGCCAGTCTCTCTGTTCTTCGACCCTGGGGCTGTGCAGAGGAGTGTCAGAGCAGACAAGAGAGGGAAAGAGATACATAAAAAGTGAGAGGGAGCAGAAGGAAGGAAGAGTGGAAGAGAGAGACAGAGAAAGAGAGAGAGAGAGAGAGAGAGAGAGAGAGAGAGAGAGATGCTACATTTTGATGGATTGCAGATAGACAGTGCACAGAAACAGTTCAGTCCAAAACGTAGAGATTGGACAGATATTGAGAATGTGCTTCATGTATTGGGCATCTTAAAAAGAAAAGCTTGACCCATTGCATTCCTCTTGTTATTATCTTTTCAGTCAAAAGTATGTGCTCCTTCCATGCCACCATGCTGCTGGGTACAAAGTGTCACCTCTGTGTCACCATTTCCCCCTGTCTTTTCCTTTCTTTCCAGCTTTTTTGTCCTTTGTCATTTGTATGATCGTACTATTGCATGTAAATGTTTTTCTTTCATTACAAATATTCGAATAAAAAAATGTGATGTTTGTTCGAATTAGTTCGATGATTAGGTATGACTAAATATGGCTCCTGAGTTGTCCTTGTATTAACTTTTAACGCGTTAGGTCTGGTGCGGTGTACGGTGGCACTCGATGGTAGAATAAAAATAAATCACTGCACCGGAGAGATGCTTTGTGTTCACTAATGAAATCATTTATGAAAATATATTGTCTATTATTCGAATGCATCCATTTGATCTTTATGTATTGTTCGGTAATTAGTAATAGCATTGATCAAAGCAAAACAATTGCAATATATACTGTATATTTTTTAAAAATGTAATATTGTGTTTAAATATATATGGTATTTAAAATATAAATGTCTGGAGATTCCTCTAATGGCAAGCGTGTGGGCACGAGTAGGAATACACTTAACCCTCTACTGCATGAATTATTATATTTACATCAAAAATATTTTTATGGATTTTTATTACTTTAATTAGTTC
>JAKKZN010000022.1:6576489-6592887 GCA_033441825.1 Pangasius elongatus | reverse complement strand
GAAATTCATGACTTACTATTATAACAAGCCCCCTTTTTCCAGTTACATAGAAAAAAGTCATTTTTTTATTATTGTCTTTACAAAAAAAATGGAGATAAATTAATAGTTTCCATATGGCAACACCATGCAGTAAAGGGTTAATCATCATCATGAGGATGTGATCTAACCACGGTGATCATTTGAAGTTGTGTCTCGCGATGATTGGACTTTTCAGTGGTTGGCTCAAGACCTAAGGAGCAGGTTAGAATAAGAACAAGAGGAGAAATAGCATTTTTATGTATAGATGCATGGATAAGTAGGCAGTATAGATTTAACTGATTTAGGAAAGGGCTGTTAATAAGGATAATATAAACCCGGGTCAGATTTTCTCTAGTGATTTCAAGACACAGGACCCTAAGAATTTTAATAATAATTTTACGATTCATCTCAGTGAATCATTCTTAGATTATTCTCAGCAAATGGTAATAATACATTGTAGTTTTTAAGAACATTTCTAAGCAATGATGAACAAGTTCTATACAGTATATATGTAGCTATTTATGTCTTATAACATCATGCACTCACCTCGGTTTGTGGAAATTGAGCGTAATATAGTTTGTGCGTCAAGAAGAACTGAAAAATATATATTCGTTCCTTCATTCATCTTAATTAATTGCTTTATCATGGTGAAGATTGCAGTCATTCACACCTATGGGAATTTACAGTAATCAGTCCAAATTTGGAAAGTTTTTGGAAGGTGGGAGGAAACTAGAGAACCTAGAGGAAGACCACATGAACATGGAGAGAACATATGGAACTCCATATGGTTAGTAGCCCAAGTCTGGATTGATTCGTGGTCCCTACATAACGTATCATAACAAAGTAATCAGCAAAGTGCAATATTAACAATTGGAATATTTATATTTCTTTTAGATTAATAAAAAGAAATTCCATTTGTAATGCTTTGGATTAAATTAATTAGTATTAATTGCCTGTCAGGAGAAGGAAAGTGTGTGTGTGTGTGTGTGTGTGTGTGTGTGTGTGTGTGTGTGTGTGTGTGTGTGTGTGTGTGTCAGAAGAAAAAAAAAATAGATAGTGGAATGGAAGATGAATTCCAAAAAAGAACAGAGATCAGAGAGCAAGAAGAGATAGTAGAGAGGGAGCAAGTAACTGAGTAACTGGACAGTTCTAAGACTAAAGGCAAGACAGACAGAGAGAGACAGAGACAGGGAGAGAGAGCAAGAGAGAGAGAGTGTGTGTGTGTGTGTATGTGTGTGTGCACACGCATTGAGTGCGTGAAAGAGAGAAGTGCCTGGAGTTAGCAATAATAATTTATACAAACACACCTTAATAATTCACGTTCCATTTCAATGCTGGAGGGAAGATCCAAAATTCACAGAGCATAATTAAATAGAGTAGTAGAAGAGACGAGGGAAGAGAGAGGGAGAGAGGACTGAGGCAGTGAGGGAGAGACCGGCGTTAAAGGTGCCGTGTACTGATGTGTTTTTCTTCCACCCCAGCAGTGTAAAACAACCTTTATAATATTGTGACATCCAGAGTAAGAATTTCCCCAGTTATACAGTTATTGTTGCTCTGAGGATTCTTCTGATCCCTGTACAACAGTATGCCTTTCATATTTTTCCAAATATTACGCCTTGAAAATAAATGTTAAATAACCATCTGAAATAATATCTGATACTCCTGTCGATTAAATGTGATTTATAATAAGGATTCTACTTCTTTTACTCACCTTTAATACCAGTTTAATTACATTTAAATTAGCACTATTATTCCTTTTTAAAATTCTTTATAACTATTCCAAAACTATTCAAAAGTTTCTTTTTTATGGCTTGCATATATAGGCTAAAAGCACCTCTAAAAACATGCACAGCTGATTGGTTGAGCAGTCTAACAGGTTGGCCCCGTTTCATAGCTATGGATATACGAGAGGATCTTTGGACTCCGTCTCTTTGTAATGTAATGCGCAGTGATCTGACACTTGTCTATTGGGGGTTAGCCTTCAGCAAGAATATTTAAAGATATCTATCAAATGAATATGCTCGGAGTGTTTCAAAGGCCACAGGAATGACATGCTGAACAATGGGTACTGAGCATTGAGTACAGAAGCTCTGAAAAGCGTGTTGTGTAAAGTGACGTGTCACTGCAGAAATTATAGATGCTGCATTTTGTATTACGGGATTTGGCTTATGCTGTTTATCATGAGTTTAGTTATTACATAGTAAATGTGCGTGTGTGTGTGTGTGTGTGCATGTGTGTGTGTGTGTGTGTGTGTGTAGGTGCAGTGCAAGCATGGACTGTAACTGTGTTAGTGACCTGCTCCTCACTCCACCTGTCCCAGCCCTCTGGACACCAGGTGAGCAAAAATTGATGGTTAGAGTGGTCAAAATGTTTATTATAAAAAATTTTAATTGTAATAATTGTAGTGTTGGAATCAGAAATGATTGCTTAATATGCGTATTATGCTTACTACTGAACGACAACCCCTATATTCATACGTGCATTCAGACAGCTCTGCCCCTTAGCAAGCATTAAAAAACCAACAGGTCTCATTCATGTCCTCTACCTTTCCTTCCCTTGCTTTCCTCAGGCTTTGCCTTTCCAGACTGGGCCTATAAGCCAGAGTCTAGCCCTGGCTCCAGGCAGATCCAGCTGTGGCATTTCATCCTGGAGCTGCTCCAGAAGGAGGAATACCATGGGGTGATTGCCTGGCAGGGAGACTATGGCGAATTTGTGATCAAAGACCCGGATGAAGTGGCAAGACTTTGGGGGATTCGCAAGTGCAAGCCTCACATGAACTACGACAAGCTTAGCCGTGCACTAAGGTGGGCTTTCTTACTGTGTAACTTTAATGTGTGTATATAGAGAGAATTTTGTCTAGAAACTTTGAGCGCTTCACATAACTTTTACTGCATACACTGACTGGACACTTTAATAGGAACGCCTGTGCTCTGCTCATTCGTGAAAGCATATTGGGTATATCCACAACTCCTGGACTTTTCATGCACAAAAACAAACAGCATCCAGTGAGTCTGAATTTCATGGGCAGAAACGTCTTGTTGACATGAGGGATCAGAGGAAAATGGCCAGACTACTTCGAGCTGACAGAAAGTCTACATTAACTCAAAGCACACTTTATCACCTTGGTGAGCAGAAAAGCATGTCAGAACACACAAAAGGCCGAACCTTTAGGCTACAACAGCAGAAGACAACGTCAAGAATCTGAGGCTACAGTGGACAAAGTGGACAGTTGAAAAATGGAATAAGAGCAGTTGATGTTTTTCCAATCTTCAACTTTCCAGTTTCAGTGAGCCTGTAAATATTATGTGCCCCCTATACTGAAGTGTCTTGGGTCATATTTCAATTCATTTTTTTTTTTTTTTTTTTTTTTGTATAGCGCTTTTTTACAATGGTCATTGCCTCAAAGCAGCTTTACACAAACAAAAGTATAGTGAAGAGTGTGTGTGTGTGACGTCTCTGATGAGCAAGCAGGGCGACGGTGGCAAGGAAAAACTCCCTGAGATGGTGATAGGAAGAAACCTTGAGAGGAACCAGACTCAACAGAGAACCCATCCTCATATGGGTTTACACTGTAGTGCGCGTGTCTGCGTGTACAATGTGCGTTTGTGTAGTCCATAGACTACAGTCTATAGTCCATATTTGAGCAAATGACACAAAATTTATTATTTCAATAATTCAAAAACTTTTTGTGATAAAAAAGCAAACCTTTGTTCTTTGCTGTCAAGTCAATTTTTAAATTCACTGACTGGTTCACTGACATTTTGCACATTACCTATGATCATTTCTATCAGAAGAACTAGGTTTCTAATCAGTATAGCACCCTTGCTTACTAGAGAATAAGCACATTATAAAAAATTATAAAATAATCTCTCATGAACTGTATCTAGTTCCAGCATCAAGGTTCAGTCATTCTCAAGTTTAGTAATAGCTTTCTAAAAAAAAACATACAACCTTCCATAGATATTTAGTATCTGGTTTATTTTTTTATATTGTACAATGGTATTTTACTTTATTAAAGTCCTTACATAAAGACAAGCAAAGAAAGAAGTGGATGGATAGATAACTGCTTGCGTAGTTATTTCCCCAGGACAGAGAGCTGTATATGACTTGACCTGTATCAAGCAAGCAACAAATTATCCTCAGTAACAACAAAAGAAAGTTTCAATTGAAATTCAGTACTTTGTCTCATGGGAGTTAACCATTAACTAAGGATAGATCCTTAATGAGTTTCCTTTTTCATTCACCAAGAAACGGATTTGCTCACTAGCAGCTATTATTTCTTAGCAGTAAGGTATGGAAAATAGAACTATTATTTCTAACCCATAATTATGTCTAGCAGTGTTCCTTTCTCTGGGACGTTACAGTTCAATCTCAGCAGAGTTGGAGAAATAACAGCTACTGCTAAGCTGCTCGTAGTAAAATGTGATTTATAAAAAAGGCAACAAATACCCAAATTAAGGTCATGTTTGGTGATAAAAGATGCAACAGGAATTTCAGAAATGGAGTTAAATCTTCCACTGTATTAGTGGAACACAAGTCAAGGACCCAAATGGCAGTCATCAGTCTGCTTACAACATCACCTGATAATGTTATATACCATGTAACACTACTACAGTGTAAGGGTTTTATAATATTTTAAATTCATTATTAAGAAGATTGCGCTCCTTAACTTTAACTTAACCTAGGTGTTAAACACTTTGGTTATGTATAGAAGAAAGCCTTTGCTTGGATATTTATTTAAAAATGTGCTACTTTCCAAAGAACGCGTGTATTTTAAATAGCTTTGGCGAAAGAATATGTCAGTAGGAATACGGAGTATGTCAGATTGAGCCTTACAGCGTGTTTAGTATTTGTCCTGTAAACCTTTAATACACAAAACCGAAGTGCTGATGGGCTTGGAGCATGAATGATGAAGCATTTTGCATATCAAACCAACCCCAATCTTTTTCTTGCATATTTAAATCGTTTCCCAGATAATTCCATCTTTCAGCCATCTTTCTTCCTATTCTCTCCCCCTAACCCCCCACCGCCCCACCCCTCCCTCTGCTCTGTCTTTAATAGACACTGTCATGGCTGCTAATGGTTATGAATTGGTGCAGGCCATAATTGGCCTCTTTGATTAGCCTATTCTAATTGCTCAATTAAGGGACAGTGCTCAATTGCCATGCAAGCAAAGCGTACAAATCACTGGTGTGGCAGCTTGCATTATGTGCACATGTGTAGTCTACTGAGCTGAACAGAAGGAACCCAACCATAAACTGCTTTGAAATTTGAGAAGGGATATAGCAGGGCAAGGTGGCTCAAACCAAAGACGTGAACTTTTTCTGTAATACACGGCATATGCAACTTGAATATACCTGAATGTATTATTCTAAATATATATTATATGTTATATGTATTACTCTCTTTAGCAGAAAGTTGTCTCACAGTATTTTAGAGCTAAAGTTTGCACATGAGCAGAGTGGAAAGAAAATCAGCATCGCTGTAATGCTGATATAATGGACATTACGTCACTCGCTGTCACTCAGACTCTGGCCTAGTTTCACAAAAGGACTATATTTATATTAATGTTTATATTTTCTAGAGAGCATGTTTAAGATGGTTACAAAATGTATGTTTAAAAATC
Source organism: Pangasius elongatus (assembly GCA_033441825.1). Lineage (NCBI taxonomy): Eukaryota > Metazoa > Chordata > Actinopteri > Siluriformes > Pangasiidae > Pangasius > Pangasius elongatus. The sequence continues at coordinate 6,587,243 of JAKKZN010000022.1, read as the reverse complement.
TCCAAAAAAAAGTACTCTATGTTTAAAAATCTCCATTGAAACAAATTCTGAAATCCCATGGTTCATCATTAAATCATATATAATCACATAATATTATATATAATGTTGGTCATGTACGCCAAAAATGAACCCATTCCTCAGAGTAAAACTGAAAATGTATTTTCCCGCCTGGTCATTTTTAGGTAAAGCTGTTATTTTTGAAAAGTCAACAGTATGTTTAGCTCGTATAGAAAACATTTTGATTCTAGGCTTATTGGTTCACTTTTTATTATTATTATTATTATTATTATTATTATTATTATTATTATTATTATTATTATTATTATTACTACTACTACTACTATTATTATTATTATTAGCATTTTTTCTGCTTTTTTTTCTCTGCTATGTAATAAAGTTTACAGTATTCTACATTCTACAGTTTTTATATTTTAGTGTATTTCCCTAACCTCGCTAGCCCTCTTCTCTTTTTCTCTCCTCGCATTTTCCTGATAATTATCTCTCTTAATTCTGTACTCTGTTTCCTCTCTGTCATGCTCCAGGTACTACTACAACAAGCGCATTTTGCACAAGACTAAAGGAAAGCGCTTCACCTACAAATTTAACTTCAGTAAGGTGGTTCTAGTGAACTACCCGCTGTTAGACATGGCCAGCTCTCCTTTCCTGCTAGCGCAGAACCACTTCAACGGAGGGGCAGCTTCAGCAGACTGCAGCCCCATGACCCCGGAGGTGTGTGAGAATTGCTGGGTGACCTATACTTAAACCTATACTTCGCTGTGTGCCTAAAATAAGTACTGTATATGTGAATGGGAATTTAATCACGGTACAATTCTTATCCATGTGCTGTATTTGTACAGAGGTGTATGATGTCTATACAGTGTATACAGTAATCTAGATATAGTGCAGTATGGGGATTAAAGAGTGTTATAAAGAATAAAACCAAAAAAAACTCTTATAGGGTCGCTTTATTGACTGATAATCATCAGTAATTAATCATAACCATATGATGGATCACTGAACATCCAAAAAGCACTTAGGAACATCTTAGAAACTCAGCACACCACCTATAGACTTTGCAAACAGAATTGGCCAAATGTAAGGCGTAAGTAATTGGGTCATGAAGAGCTTAGAGAGAGATATAGGTGAGTGGCTAGGCTGGTGATGCCGAACACTGATAGCAGGGGCAGTGCCCAGAGATATATCAACCTATCAGAATATTCCACAGCTAAGCTGTTAGGTGATTTTAAAATGTTAACTTTAATTATGTTTTTTTTTTTTTCATGATCCATCAACTATATCACATCGTGAGACTGTATGCAGTCATGTCATTTGCAGCTAACAATGTATACGACTTTTTGAATGGGGACATTGTGTGAAAGTGAGCTAGAAAATGGAGTCAGATAGAGAGATGGAATAAAGGGAGGGGGAGCGCTGAAGTAAGGTGAAGGAGAAAGAAGAGAGAAAAGTCAAAGAGGGAGTTAAGAGGCCTTAAAACCAAAGAAGATATTATCCCTGCCATCTCATTCTCACCTTGGCTGGTGTATTCATTGATGGTATTGATTTAAAAAAAAAAAAAAAAAAAAGAATGTAAGAAATTAAAGAAGAAAGAGAATATTAGATCGATTCGCCAATGAATACGGGATAGTCGCGGCGAAGTGCGAAGTGACAGATCGCGACTTGATCACTGGATGGTGGTGTTAAAAAATAAAAGTTTCTGCCGTGACTCCAACTAACAGAACTGTGGAAGAGTTAACGAAGAAAAGAACATTCGATTTCTTCCTTTTCTTTTTTCCTTGCTTTCCTTCACCTGTTCTCATGTGTCCTTTTTGTTCATTCCTCTTTACTCTTAACCTCTCAGGCCTTGCAGTCTTTATTCCCTCGCTTGCCTGATTCTGGCCGCGGAACTGCTCTGTTTGACCGAGCCACAGCAGCCCCAGAGGGCGATAAGCTCAGATTGGACACGTTCCCATTCCTTGGTTCAGGTGAGTGAGAAACACGCAAGAAGAAAACGATGAACAGTGGAGAGAAGAGTGGGACGGACTAGCCTTTTTTAACACCGTGAAGCCTGTATCATTGTGAACATACAAATACATAAACATACAAATCATAATGAATATACATATAATATTTTTTGTAATTAGATAACGGATTTATAGCAGTTTTACAATATCTAATAACATTTTATAGAGTAATAATAATAATAATAATAATAATAATAATAATAATAATAATAATAATATGCTAAATTTAGCCTAGTTTTTCAAACACTTTAGGATTTAGGAGACAAAAGTACCACTATATCTTTATTTATGTACATATCCTCTTATTAAATATATCTACAATATAATTGATAAAAATTTAAGTTTAAAGAATTTTACAATTTATAATCATGGGTAACCTAAAAAAAATCAATCACCCTAATTATAGTATTCAGTTATTATTAATAGAATATAATTCCTATAAATATTAAGTTAATATTGAGTAAATTATAGAGTTACAGTAATTATAGTACAGTTTTTCTAAAGAAAGTTTATAAAATGCCTACAAAGCACAGGCACCAAAGCATATTTACACAAGTAACAAAATAATTATAAGTGTAAGAGACACTTATAGTCAGAATTATAATGACTGTGTCAGATTTTGTTCTTCCAATAAATAAATAAAATTATAGCTGAGGAATCACAAAGGCTAAATTAAAATCAGCTTCTTCAAATCAAGTTGAAATTCCAGTGGTGGTCTGATTGATCAAAGACCTTTTCCTTTCCCCTATGTTCAGACGTGAGTCGGTCTGTGTGTCCGATCTCCTCCTTCTCCTCACTTGCTCACAGTAGCTCTAATTACACACATTTGATTAGATGAAACATGCTGGACGTCAACGTCAACATACTTAATTCATTATAAACTAAAATAATTGATTAGAATTGATTCATATGAACAGCAGTTTAATTACTTATTACTTATTTCTCAATCGTATGTAGGCACAGGTATAAAACTTCACATGAATTTTTATCTTTATCCTTTAAATATATGGCTGAGAAATGAATGGTAATACATGGAGGGATTGTGCCTTTCTCTTTAAGCTGATAACTGATGCAAAGTGTAAAGGAATTTCGTTGGAGAAGTTGTAAGAAATGCTACCACTTCAAACCCCACTTCTCATTACAGCCTGTAACTTTTCATACAATATGGCTTGTGCAATTTTTTACGTTGTTCTGTGAGGTGCGGGAATCAGTTACTGAGGTACAAGAACTAAAAATGTGAAAATAAATGTGTTCTGGAAGAGGAGGCGCTGTCTTCTGTTTCAGTCATTAAGCAGAATCATATCTTGATTCGATCCTAGGCATTCGTTTGTCATGTTAATGCTAGTTTACATTTGCATTTAGTAGACTTATTTGAATTTCAAAGGATGCGTTTCAGCACATCCTCTGTGAGAGGTCATAAAACTGTCAGTGTGTGTACACTCCTTTGTCTAGTCTATATGTGCTTTAAACTATCGGTGCATCAGAATGTGTGTGTTGGTGTGGAGCACGTGTGTGTTTTTGTGTGTATGTGTACATACCTCTCCACCCCAACTTGCCCCCCTTACTTTGTTTGTCCTCAGGTCCTATTCCTTCCTCCTCCCCTTTTTACCCTGATCTCACTCCCATGTGTCCTCCCTGTCCTAATCCCTTCCCAGGCAGGAAGGTCCTAATTGAGGGTGCAGGCTTCAGTTTGTGGCCTGTGGGCGTCCATTACTGTGTTTTCATAAGCAAGCGAGGCCTGCCTGACTGATTCAATATTCATGTGTCTGCAAGCTACTCCTGGCCCAGAACACAGAGAGACTCTAGCACTGTCAAATTAGGCCTGCATAGCAAATAACAGGAGAGAGAGAGAGAGAGAGAGAGAGAGAGAGAGAGAGAGAGAGAGAGAGAGAAGTCAGGAAGGGTGTGAGGATGCAGAAAGTGTAAAGGGAAAGAAGACATGAGGGTGTGAGGAAAATGTGGAGGAAGGAAAAAGAAGGTTTTGCCAATGTGAAGTAATTTATCCAACAAGTGTTTTAATTAATGCAGCTGTGTAAATACTTTCCCAACCTTTCCAGTTGAAAGATTTTCTTCGAATTTTTTTTTTTTATTCTTTCATTTATGTGTTTTGGAACATAAAAAAAACAATGTTTGTTAAATGTTAACCCTAGTTAATCCCACATCTCCTCATCTCTTTCCCCAACAGGAGCTCCCTGCTACTCCAAACCTCCATCCATGTTGGGTCCTTACCCCCGTAACCCTGCATTTGACTACTCTTGGGGCTTCAACCCATATCTCCCTGGGGCTTTATCCCTCAACAACTGCCCTAAACTGCCCCCAGGCTCGCTCTACCCCTCACACTTCTATCCAAATCCACTTCAGTCTGGCCTGGCACAGCTCCCTCATCCGTTTTCCTCGCTCCTGCCTCCTGGGGACACAGCAGGAACAGAACGGGCTCAAACCGGAGGAGCCAACGGCTCAGTGGGTGGACAGGCACCACGACTCTGCCTCCCGTCATACCCAGGTAGTTTACTTCAAGGCCGGACTGAGCTGGGTATTTTGGGTCCTGGCATGGGTGAGAGGGAAAGAGGAGAGAACACTAACATTACAGGGGTAGGTGGAGGCGGGATTGGGGTGGGATTAGGTTTAGGCTTGGGACAACTGGGGTTAGGGAGTGGAGGAGGCGTCCAGAGTCCATCAGATCGGCGCGCAGGAATGAAACAAGACCCGGGGTCGGATTCGGAGTTGGAAATCACAGACCTGAGTGACTGCAGCTCGGAGAACGAAAACGAGCCAGACTTCCATGCCAGCCAAGGGAAGGAGAACAGGATGGGAGGCCGACCTCACATTCCCGAAGCCAAGACCGCAGGTCTGGGCGGAACCTTACCTCAGCTCTCTTCTCTTCCTCCTTCTATATCCCCCCATCCTCTCAAAAGCCTGGTACCCCTGTCTCCTCCACCACCATCTCTTCCTACATCTCTTTCTCCTTCCCTTATCCTGGTCGAGCAGCACAGAGAAACAGAGACACTCAAACTTACTCATAGTTAAGATGCTTTGTTCGGATGCTGGTTATATTGAGCACTCTCTGCCTCTATCTCTTCGTCAATATACAGTATATTCTCACCTTTTCCATTTATTCTTTATTTATATTTCATTTTATTCTGATTCTTTTTCGTTTGTGTTCTTTTCTGTTGCACTTGGACAATTCATTTTAAAATAGAAAAGCCATTTAAGTTGAACAGAAACCTTTAATACATATCCGTTCCTTATTTATAAACACTACAACTAATTAACATTACATCTAAATATTTCAGTTTATAAGTATTTAAATATATTTCTCTACTTGAAATTGAAAAAAAAATTGAAACCTGTCATGCACACCCAGAATCAGGACTACAGTTCATGTGCTAAATTACTAAGAACCGCCAAATAATTGCATTCTTTTTGCCCTGGTTTCAAATCACGGATATAAATTACCTTTGAGAGATCAACTCAAAAAAAAAAAAAAAATCGTCTCTCAAATGTCATTTTCTCCAAAAAAAAAAAAAAAAAAAAATAATAATATTTTGTGTAAATTCATTGTATAGATAAATATTAGCTCATGAACTTCTAAGATAATAACGTTTATAAATGTTCAATTTTCCATATATTTCTGATACCGTTTCTAAAACCATTGTGGCTGAATATGAAATGCGATCATTTTCGTTTTGTTTATTCTGCCGTTATTCTCCTCCTTTCATTTCACATACACATGCTCATACTGGATAATTTGACTGATGAAAATAGGGGTCTGATCTAGTAGGTGTATTGCGTAAATTCTACATCAATTTTACTGTAATTGTTAAGCATTATCTCTGCAGCACAATATTCAAGCAGCATAATGCAAAGCTAGCTGCGACAGTGGCAACCGTTTAAAACGATCTGAATAGCAATTTAGCTGTGTTGCAATAAAGCACTTAACTGCATTTGTTTGTGCTGTGCTTGACAGCTTGCCATGGAGACGCTATCAAACACAGACATCTAGTGGTCAGATGTGATGTCTACAGATAAGGTGATTGTACATGAATGTAATTTTGCTAATTTGTCTTTTCAAGGAATGATATCTGCCCCCAAACACCCCCCCAAATATCTGTGTGCTTTTACCTATTTGTTCCCGTGTACATTTGTCATGTTCATGCTGTGCTAAAATGTCTTATTTTAAATAGCTATAATACGTTCTTTGCGCTATAAAAAAGAATCGAGAGATTGAGTAAGAAAGTGCTTAAATTTGCATCTATATATTTTATTATTGTATATAAAACATTTAATTTGTATTATTAATCATGATTATATGAGATTGATGTACTGGTGGGATTTAATTCTGTATTTAAATGATAGATGCTGGGACGACTGTAGTTGCATAAGAACTATTTAAAAAAAAAAAAAAAAAAAAAGCACTTGTTTCCTGTGGTTTATACGTGAACAGAGATGAGAACAATTATAAAACACAAAATATCTCAACTCCCGCTAGTTATACTCTTCAGTCATTTTTGCGGATATCTGAGAATGACGCTGTAGAGAAAAGTTAGTATTCCACCAGTACTTTTTAATAGTTTATATTCACCAAACGCTAGTTTGCGGTAACGTTAGTAATACTGGGGTTTTGCACTTTTTTTGGGAGAAATATTTTGACTAATGTTTATTTGTATTGACCGTTGCGAATGAGAACTCGAAAATCAGTCATTCGATCAAACCTTTTGAACGTCAGCGCTTTGAATGGCGGGAAAACGATCCGTTTAAGCAGACCATGCAATATGTAAAAAGACTAGATCATAAAGCCACTGCAAACGTTTTCCCGGAAGACAAACTCTACAATATATCCATAGTTTACACAAGAGTAAATTGCCTAGTCGCATTTCAAATCTTACGTCAGTGTATTATATGAAATGACCAGTGTACATAGACTTTCCTTTGTATATTTGTGTGTACACATCAAAAACAAAAAAAAAAGAGACATTTTCTTTGCAGTAAGGTTTATTTGTTGTTTGTATATTGTAAAACTGAAAAAAAGAAAAGAATGGGAAGAAAACAGAGGTAAAAAAAAATATCTTTAAAAGCAATAAACATTATTCTGGAGGTGTGACCGAGATGTGATTGTGAGAGAGTCCAGATTTGTCTTATGTACAGTTTAATATTGTATGAAATCGGGGAGAAGAAATAATACAGTCCAAGATTACCACATGCCATTACTTTGTATTTCTTTCATTCTGATACTTCTATATATATATATGGCCGCACACATACACATACATATTGTGACGCATCTAGTTACACAGTGTAAATGTCAGTTAATCAATATGCATATGAGACCTTTCAATTACTGAGAACATTTTCACAACCGTTACCAGCTGTTCTTTGGTGAAACAGATTTCTGCGAACATTTCGAATGGTCAAAATGACTCAGGCACTATGGCTCTGAAATTGTTCAAAAGAAACGATGTTTTGATAAATGGCCATTCTTCAATAAAGCAAGTCACTGAGATTTGTAAAATAACAGTCACCAAGAGGACATGACACAAGTATGTGATGGGTGTGTGTGTGTGTGTGTGTGTGTGTGTGTGTGTGTGTGTGTGTGTGTGTGTGTGTGTGAGAGAGAGAGAGAGAGAGAGAGAGAGAGAGAGAAATCTTTCATCCAACTTGTTGCATATTATCATTGGATATCAAATTAAACGTAGCTATAAACCAGACTTTACTGTTACACAAACCACGCCAAAGTAAATAATGCATTGTCAAAACTTTTTCCCACCCATACAATTTTATTTGTATAGTACATTTAACAACAGACGTTGTCACAAAGCAGCTTTACAGAAATCTTTACAGACTGGATTTATATTTATCTTTTCATCCATAATGAGCAGAAGTGAAAGTGGCTATTAAAAACTCCTGGAGATGGCATGAGGAAGAAACCTTTTTTTTTAAAAAACATTTTAAAGACAACACAAAAATGCGATCCCACCACAAACTGAAATTGTATTTGTAGGTAATAAACAAGTGATCTAAGACAATGACCTAACGCTTTTTCTTTTTGTAAACACAACACAATAAAGTCATTTCGGTCTGCTCAAAACTCAGATAGCACACATGTACCTGTTTTTACATCTCATTGCAGGTCAGTTCCTATTTGGGAAGACATGAGGACATTGTTGTTGTTTTTGCCATTTGCTAGTTTCAGCCCTGAAGGTTCCCCTCTGTAGGGGTTGAAATAAACGGTCATTTGGACTAAAGCTGCCATTTTATTTGTCGCACAATCACTGACACTTATGTAAACAAGAACACCCATACAAACGGCTGGTGTGGGTGATCCCCCTGCCAAGAAGCCCTGTATAGGTTTAATCACTTCAAAATAAACCACAGATTCAGCTCAAGTTCATTTCGTGCAACATTCTGCTCACCATAATATACATTTCTGGAGCATTGTTTAGGTAACAGGTAGCACACTACTGCCTACAATCTGCAACTGAATAAATTTTCAAAACTTGTCAAAACTGGGTTGGAAACAGCCGCTGGGGCGTTGGTGCACAATAACACCCAGGTAACAGCAGTGAGACTTCATGGAGCAGTACACCTCTAGGTAATACCCATGAGGAAGAGACACTCCATAGCAAATGAATCACATTTATAAGTATTTCAGTCAGGATTTAGGACTTATCACACTACTGAGACAGCGCTGATTAAAGTAGTAAATGACGTACTACTGGTCTCTGATCAGAGTCGCAATTCCTGCAATTCCAGAGTCGCAGAGTCGCTGCTTTTCATAGCACAGATCATAATATTCTTCTAGACAGACTAGAAAATTTTGTTGGAGTTAACGGAACAACTCATGTCATATATGCGACATGCGTCAGGTTGTAAATTTTTATGATGACCACACTATTCATGCAGTTTGGTGTTCCACAAGGCTCTATTCTAGTCCTACTGTTTTTCACTAAATATCCAATCTCTGGCTACTATTCATAAACATGGTATTAGCTTCCACTGCTAGGCTGATGGAACTGCTACACAGCTGTATGTTTCAGCAAAAACCAGATGACGGACCCATGCCTAATAAAGCTGAGCAATACTAGATCCTGAATAATTTCCTCTTAATTAATTATGACAAGACAGAAACTATTTTACTAGGGCCAGTAAGCCTTCTGATTAAGTAGTAGCTCTCAATTTCCTTTCCGTTGCAGTGAAAGACCTTCTGTGATTATTGACTCCAGTCTGCCATTTGAAGCTCATATACAGTACTGTGCAAAAGTCTTAGCCACATGTTAAGAAATGCCTTCTAAAATAATTCAATTAAACATTTTCTACTAAAAACAGCTTACTATAAAGTTCAGTAAGAGTAACAAATGAAACAAAGTCAATATTTGATAATGACAGCTCTTCAAAAATGGCCATCACAGTAAACTTTATGCGGTTTTATAAGAAAATTGGCTGTTTTTTTCTAACCATCTTGGATAAGCTGTCACAGTTCCTCTGAAGACTTTGACTGTCACACTTGCTTCTGTTTTTGTAGCAATATTTGGATGGCCTTCATTATGTTTTTTGTTGTTGTTGTTGTTGTTGTTTTGTCTGAAAAGTGGTCCTTAACCTTAAATTTCTGTAAGGTTATAATTTCATGATTTGTGATTTAAGCATATAATATTTCACTACTGCAGCATACCTTTGATCAGGTGAGGATTACCCTTTTTAGAAAGTCATGCTATTACAGGTTGTGGTCAGTTGTTGTTGAGGTTAAAGATGTTTTAACTTCTTAAACAGTGGTCAGAACACTGATTCCTATGGGGAAGTCACAATTTTTATACATTAACGTATGGTATTATTAGGGTGAAGATTCTTGTGTATTGTGGTGAAATTTTAGTGGCCCCAAAAGCTTTAACTGTTCAAACATGGTCTGAACATTGACTCCTAGCAGGCATTTTATACATTACATTTACATTTTACAGCATTTAATAGATGCTCTTATCCAAAGTGCTTTGTATTCTCGGAAAATATATTCTCTTGCTAATTCATCATCATGCTAGGTTAGGGACTAAGAGTTGGCGGAGGTTAGTACAGCATGAAAGAAAACACACAAGACAATTAAAAAAAATAGACATGTTAAGTGATATACAACATATTATGACACTTTTAAGAGGATAAGACTGGAACCAAGATATGAATTTTAAAAGTTACATTCTTATAGATTGTGGTGAATTAGTGGCCCAATATCTTTGAGGTATATTGTTTGTAACCATATTTTAACCAAACAGTGGACTGAATATTGAATACCATAGTATCATGATACTTCAAAGAGTGAAAATGATTCAAACATGATGTATTTTCACCCAGCTAAAATACATTTGTGCAAGTGGTGTACAATGCCCTGTTGCAATACACCATGCAGGTTTTAAAAAGGGTGATGAGTGCCCTCTACAGGAGTAATATCATATCTGCAATCGTTTAAAGAACAAGTTCCCAGCCCTGGTCCTGGAGTACCACCTGCCCTGCGTCCTGGAAGGGTTTTGCCTACTCCCAACACACCTGATCCGATTAATCAGCTAATACCAGCCCCTTCTTGAGTTGATGTGGATGTGATAGAGCAGGAAAACATTCAAATATTGCAGTACTCCAGGGGTAAGGGGTATAGGGTTGAGAACCTGTGACTTAAAGGGCAACAGTGATGCTGTAAAACAAGAGTGGGTAGAAACTCTTAGGCTTGTGAGGGAGTCAAAATGGCTGAGAAAGGAT
>JAKKZN010000022.1:6531338-6543068 GCA_033441825.1 Pangasius elongatus | reverse complement strand
TACTTTTGTTTGTGTAAAGCTGCTTTGAGACAATGACCTTTGTAAAAAAGCGCTATACAAATAAAAATGAATTGAAATGAATTGAACAAAATCTAGTGGAAAGCCTTCCCAGAAGAGTGGAGGTTATTATAAGAGCAAAGAGGGAATGCATCTGGAATGGGTTCAAAAAGCACATATGGGTGTGCTGGTCAGGTATCTACACACTTTAGGCCGTGTAGTGTATCTCCCGTTATTATCATCACCCCAGGTTTGAAGAAGTGTTATGAGGAGGCAAAACAGCTTCATAGTTTTCATTGATCGTATAACTTGCGGTACAGAGAACAGAGAAGTACAGAGAAACACGCAACATGCACAGTTGTTATCATGCTAGCTAAAACAGAGCAGACAGTTGACAGATCTGTCAAAAGGAGATGTATTATCAAGGATACAGATATGTAAATGAACTTGCTTTTATCCGATTTAACAGCAGTTAGCAATGGTTGCCATTTTATGACTTGTATGCAACTGTTTTCTTCTCACAGAAGATAATACGGAGAAAGAAAATATCCAACAGGCTGCTGAGTGCTGTCGTAAGATCCTAAACCATGTCAATGAGGAGGTCAAGCACATGGAGAATCTTCTGGTAGGAACGTCTTTAGAGCGATGTTTATTTTCTGAATCCAATAAAATGTTAATAAGGTAATTAGGTTTAACTTGAATGTTAAGGGCTTTGAAATGATAAAAGATGGGTGACTTTTGGCTGAACACCCTAGCTCTTAAATTGATGTGGTTCTGAGCAGTTATGTTTTCCATACGCCGCACACTGCTGTAATACTTTACTGTGGCAATATTGTTACACATGTACTGGTACATCAGAGAACACTGCAATAATCTTCCAGGATTCCAGTAAAAGGCGTATGGTTTTTGTAAATGACATTTTTATTTATTTTTGTCTTAAGACTTGGTAATGACTTGACTTGAGAGTGTCGTTTAGCGGTCCGTATTCACATTCACAAAAGTATTCATTCAGAAATGACCCATATAATTTCATTTTCCCATAACTCTTATCCTAAATCTCAACCCGGGCGTGTCAATCATATGGCTCAGACGGGCCCAATCAAGCTTCTCATCCGGCCCATCTTCTCAAATAAATATAGAGTCCATGTTCTAAATGAAAATCGACTTGTTCAGAAAAAGAGCTTGTCTCTGTTATTCCACTAGGGGGCAAAACAGAGCTATAACCACCAGGCCATCACCTCCACTGCTGAAAAATGTGCTAATGATTTATCATTTTTCATTAGCATGTTTAAAAAATTGATGGTGTAACCATGCTTATTTCCAGAAGAAATATTTTAGGAAAACTTGAAACCTATATGGTTGAACTGCAGTCTGTTTATCAGTTTTGATATGTGTTCAATCTATGTGCAGTGAGAATGTAACTTTCTGATGAAATGAAAGCGTATTTAACAGTTGTTGTTGATGTTTTATTAGCCTACTAAACATTTTTTTTTGATCTGTCCCATTGGACTAACACCCCTGTTCTAAGCAGAACCCTTAATATTAACCTCCTAATTTGCTGTTTTGCTATTTTGCCTATTTTCTCTTTTTTTTTCCTGTATGTTCCCTAATCTTAATGCATAAGCTATAATGCCCTCTTCCCTTCCCTTACAAGACTTTAAAAGACTACCAGCGCAGGCTGGACACTTCAGGGCTGAAGCCCAGCAATGAGCTCTACACAGAGTACAAGGTAAGAGATTGTCTCATGACTCTCTATACTCACTCAGCATCATATAACAGTATAAATGTCGGGTTTTTAAGAGATTAGTCTCTCTTTCAGAGCTTTGACCTGACTACGAGGTGTATGATTTACGAGGGGCCACTTACATGGAGAGTGACTAAGGAAAAAGCTCTAGGTAACTCCTGGTGTATAAGTCAGTGTATTATTTGTGCCACACTTATCAGCGTATTATTTTGACAGATAGTTAATTACCATTCTTAATGGCATTGTAGACTAGTAACACTGACGTGTGTGTGTGTGTGTGTGTGTGTGTGTGTGTGTGTGTGTGTGTGTGTGTGTGTGTGTCCAGATGTACAGGGTGTGTTGCTGGGAGACCTGTTGGTCCTTCTGCAGAAACAAGATGATAAAATGCTGTTGAAATGCCAAAGTAAGAGTAACATTGCTGTCCAGGAGGGCAAACAAATGCTCAGCCCCATCATAAAGCTGGAATCGGCTTTCCTCCGAGAGGTGGCCACAGGTAACTGTGTGTGTGTGTGTGTGTGTGTGTGTGTGTGTGTGTGTGTGTGTGTGTGTGTGTGTGTGTGTGTGTGTGTGNGTGCCTCTGTGCACGTCTCGCAGGTAGGAAGGTGAGTGAGATTGCAGCCAGAAAGTGACATTAATGCATTTTTTTCCCCCTCAGATCGTAAGGCCTTCTACGTCATCTTCACGTGGGAAAGTGGAGCACAGATCTATGAACTTGTGGCCCAGTCTGTTGCTGAACGGAAAATGTGAGTGTGTCAGGGGTAAAAAGCAAAGCAGTAGGGTTTGCAGAGGAACAGAAGACATCAGAAGGATGAGCAGTCATTGAACAGTAATCCGTACCATGGTTTGTGAATGGACACGAAACTTTGTCTTGTAGATGGACAGATTCGATAAAGTCATCAGTGGAGGAGTTGAAGAAGAGTGGCGGTAATACGCTGGACAGGATGAGGCACGGCAGCGTGGCGAGTAACAGCGTCGCACTGGCGTATAGCCCCTCGTGAGTGCTTTCTACGTTCTTTAAATGTCTGCCAGAATGCTGTGTTCACTCGTTATAATGGCGTTTTCTATTAATTTAGCTTAATTTGGGTTTATGTGGTTAGTTCCAGAAAATTCCAAAAAATAAACAAACACAATAATAGACAATGTAATGAGTCAAAAGTATAACCGAATACAAAAATGTAATACAATAACTTACATTTTCATTGATGTCTATTGGCTTTAATTTGAATTTATTTTATCTGTTTGAGACTAATGAGAATAATGAAAAGTATGTTTTTAAGCCTGTAATCCTTTTTTATATTGAACTATATTATTGCTTTATTTAGCAATAAAGCACAGGAACATGAATTCGCACCTCCACTTGTGTCACTTAGCAACTGACACTTCAGTCAGTGGACTTATTTGTGTATTGTTTAGAGTCAGGTCCATAATTATTGGCACCATTGGTAAAAAAGGGTAAAAAAAAAAAAAAAAAAGGTTATGATGATTAGGCTGATTAACCCAAACTATATATCTTCATAACCTATTTAACCCAAATTTACCAGGGGTGCAAATAATTCAAGAGCTAACTGTAAATAAACACAATAAATATGTGCACCCCAGGATCTGAGGGAGATTTTTTATTTTTTTTTTATTTTTTTAAATCCCCCTGCCTATATGATACCAACCACAGCTAAAAATATTTCTAAAAAGGCTTACAGGTTAAATGAATTTTCATACACACACAAAGATGCATACACACACTGACTCATTTCTCTTCTTTAGACTGAACCCCCCTCTCAGCCCTACTGACAATGGACCAGACATGCTGAAAAACGCTGCTGGTAAGAATTCTTGCTCATTTGCCATTAAGGGCATTTTTACATTTGGCCCAAGTACACGCAGGACCTCTTTATTTGTGCGAGGGGTTCAAAATCTCACGGTTCTTCTTCTGTAGAGTAATTCCTTCCGAGCAATGGATTGATGGATCTCTTTTGTGCACACAGGTTTGCAAAATGGTAGGCACAGTGTTCACCATTTGCAGTTTTTTTTAATTTGTTACTTTTGGTAACAACACAACAAAGAGCCGTTATTGTATAAGACGATTTTTAGCCATGCAGTCTGGCATGAGACATGCGTTTTTCACAATGGTCTCATCGCAAGCACTCGAGACTCGCACCACAAAGATTGAGCCCTAGACAACCATTTTCAAGGGGACCAGGGATCGCTTCTCTGGACTGCTCCTGGGCTCAAAAACAGCTTTCACACGCCACAGAATGTACTGAACGGTCGGGGGCAAATGGCCTTGGAAGAAAACGCAAGTGAGAACGTATTGCATTTCATTGATCTTATTGCACTGTTGTGATTGTGATCCATCTTCTAATTAAAAAGGTCAATATAAGGACAGCCTTATGGATGAGAAGTTCAGACACACTCAGCCCTCACTGATTGACTGCTTAGCTGCCAGTGGATTTGACCCACTGGGTTACAGCAATGCCCCTCCAGAGAGGTCAGCCACTGTGGCTTTGGAGGAAGGTCAGTGGTTTTTCGAATTTCCTAGCGTGACAGATCTTATTTCATGTATGTAGGTCGTCAGTAGTTGCATTCATCAGTACTATTTTCAACAATATGTAATGGTATATGTACCATACTGACATGAGCAGCGTTCTCACATCAATGTCCCAACAGTAAGGTCCTTGAAGACACTTTTATTCAGAAGTGCCTTTCTGTCCAAGAATGCCCAGCCTGATGGGGAGAGTGGAGCAGAGCTGGGGAAGCAGGAAAACGATGGAAGTCAACCACAAGGTTAACTTTATATTACACTTAAACCCTGTGGATCACTTGGTACATAATGCATAGTTTCAACATAGTTGCTGGTGGTAAATGGTAATGTCTTTTTTTCTTTCATTAGTGGAAGAGCACAGTGTGGAGTCGCAGGAGGACGGGCAGGATGAAAAGGCAAAAGGAGACGAGCAGAGAGCAGTAACTGCTCCTCTAGTGCTTTCACAGGAGCAGACGGAGGAGGTCAGCAGAAAACTGGAGAGTTTGGAAGAACAAGTGAAGAGACTACAGGTTAGAACGCTTTGACGGATGGGTTGATGAGACCATGCCTATCAATTACTTTACCAGTGAATGTAAATAAGTAGTTGGCAAGAAAAAAATAATTAGATAAAAATGCAGGAACACCGTATTATAACATCGGCGTATTCTCAAACATACACCAAAAGAGCAGTCTTCTTTTTTTCCCCCCAGTAAAAACAGCAGATGAGCCGGTTAACGTGGCACTCTGATATGACTGATGTATCTTTTTCCTAGAAAAGGCAGAAACAGAGTGTTCAAGTTGTCCCAAGTGCCTGGTGGTTAACGTAAAACCCCGTATATACACGCACCCCAATTTCTACCTCAGAGAAGTGATTTGTGAAAGGACTGTATCAGCAATGTGCTATGTTTCTGTCATCAGCATCGCATGGCGGATTATGTGTGATTCGCTGAAATGTGTTTACAGAATGTGGAGGAGGAGTACCACAGGCTACAAGAAACCCTTGCTAAGTTCACTATTCAAAGAGGCAACTACAACTGAGGATCACTCCAACCTGCTGGTCACCAGGTAATTCTCCCCCTGCTGTGACTTCACTGTTGTATATCACACCCGAGTTGCAGTGTCCACGTTCATATTCTCAGTGGGTGTTTACACGTGAAGATTTTCGCAATCTGAAAATCATGCACGGTATGAAATCCAATCCAAAGTTGAATGCACATGCACAATGCACGTGCAAGAAGTGGGGTTTAGTGCCAACGTTATAACAACAAAGTGAGAGCGTGACAAGTTTTAACTTATTTCCTGTCTCAGCAAAACCTCATCTGAGTACGATTCTTAACCTGACCGCAGTGAAGTTCTATAGCATTTCCGATTTATTCGACATTCAGGAGCAAAGCCGCTCTTCCATCAGTCTTTATGATGTCTTTATGCATCTTCTGATGTTATCAACACTAAAGGACATTTGTTATGCTTCCACCACCTAGAGAAGGGTGTCTATACGTGCGTCTGTGTGCCTGTCCAATAGCACAGTATCTGAAGAATGAGTGGTCTTTGTGAATATTTGTAGTATGCCTATGGAACTGTAATTGTAACCAGCAGACAAACTGATTAGATTTCAGAAATTTGTCCAAACAGGCTCAAGGTCAAATGAAATTTCACTTCTTCTTCAAAGCTTCCTTCGCGTTCGCCATACAGAGACGTTAGCTTTTTCACTTCAGGAATTCAAGGCCCATTTTCTGGCTAGCTAATACTTTTGCCGGCGATTCATCCGAGCATGGTCAAGGCATATTCGAAAGGTATTTGAGACATACGAATTAGTAAGAAGAAGGACTAGACTGGTTAGTGGTAGAGGTTATCTGCAGTGTAGCTTTTATTTTTTTTAACTCCTATCTTTGCAAGCGTTCCACATCCTCGCTGAATTTCTGGCGAATATTAAATGTAGAACTTTATCGAAGTCGGTTTGCGTCTTGCCTCAGCTTCAGAATGCCAACCTCGCTATTATTTTAAACAGATTATACTCTGTAACATCTGTGTTCAGGACTGCATTAATGGAGTGTTATTAATTCATAACTCAAACACCTGCAGAAGGCATAGGCTAATTTAAACACTGAAGGTACACAGACTCACAGGTTTACATGTTACATATTCTCCTTCTATTTAACAGATCATTAAAAAGGTTAGGCGTCTCATGGGATTGGATGGGATCCACGTTCGGATGGGCCTCGTTTAGTTTACTCTCTTCCGCCTGAGATGTACTCGCTAATGTTTTACTCTGATTGAGCCATCGGTCTGATTATTATAGGATATTATATTTATATTATATGTATAATTAGGCTGCATGTAAACGTAGCCAATGTGATGGACAAGGCCAAGACGGGTAAATGATCATACAATGCACTAAATGCTTGACGGATGTTGGCATTTCCTGTTTTGTAAACGGTGCATTCTTAAACTTCTCTCCTCTTTTTTTTTTCCCTCTGCAGATTGTCTGTAGCCCCAACCTGATGATGTGGTGAAAGAGTCACTTACAGAAAGGAGAGAGAGAAAGAGTGTGTGTGTGTGTGTGTGTGTGTGTGTGTGTGTGTGTGTGTGTGTGTGTGTGTGTGTGTGTGNATGCAGAATTCCTGGTCAGGATAGAGAAAATGTACTTATCTCTGTGTCGCTGCCATTTTGAAAGAACATGAAACAAAAGACAAGTGTTGAAAGTCGGAGAGATGTGGTGAGGAAGGGGATTGATTTCGTGGGTTAATCCCAAGTGAAACTGGGTTGGTGTCTGCTGATATGTATATGCTTGTAAGTGTGATGTGGAGTCTGGAAAATATTTGTCTGGATATGGAGTCCCTCACCCTAAGCCACAGGTGTTGTTTCTGTCACAGCGCAGCATTTACGTGAGCATGGTAGTTACCGTCACGCGCTCACTGTAGATATATCCTGTCGTTCGCATGTTGGAGTGAGCTGAGTGCGTGTGCACGCGAGTCGACGTGACGAACTCAAATCCTCGACACTCTGCTCTTTAGAAGAACTTAGCTGTGTTTTAACGTCTATGCATAATGGTCAGAGCAGAAAAGTACAAAGTAGTGATTTTTTTTTAAAAAATAATAATTTATAAGTGGTAGTCTCGCTAGCCTTCACATGGATTAGTTTCAGACCAAAGAGGACCTAAAGCAGCACGTTTATAGCAGTAAAGCTAATGGTTAGGTCTGATAAGAATTATTTAGCTTTTACTTATATAAGCATATGCAAGGTTAGCATGGAGGACAAAATTAAAATGCACTTACATCCCTTTCTTATGTTCTATGCATGCATGCATATATATATATATATATATATATATATATATATATATATCTCATAAATTTATATAATAAATTTCATAATTTATTTATGAGATTTATTTATATATATATATATAGAATATATATTTTTATATATATATATATATATATATATCTCATAAATAAATTATGTAAGGAAGCAAACACAGCTGACACTGGAGACTCCTTCCATAAAAGTTAAATAATGTCTCCTTATTGAAACCACCCTATCAGCCATTGTTTTCTTTGCTAAATATAAACTTTTTTTATTTTTTAATCCATTTATTATTAGGCTTAATGTACGTGAGCTCATACCATAAAGGTCTAAAGTATAAAAAATGAATCAACACCATCTGATGTTATAAAAAATGAATCAACACCATCTGACCAATCAGAATTCAGAATTCAGCAGCGCTGTTATATAAATACAAATATAGCTAATAGCTAACTGCGTATTAACTGTAACAGTGCTTTTAGTCTGGCCTGTGTGAGGAATAACACACTTCAGACTGTGCTGTGATACATGGCGTAATGCTCCGAAGGGGATTATTTTCACAGCAATGCCTGAAGCGCGCTATTCCGCTTATGCCGCAGCAATTTGCGATTTTTTTTAATTTATTAACAATATCACATTTTTAACTGTTTATAATTTAATGTTATAGAACATTTGTGAGAACAGTTAGTTCCTGTTATTGATTGTTATAGTGGTTGTAAACAGTCATTCCCTCACTAGCTTGTCTTTTTTAAAAAAATAAAAAAAAAAAAAGTAACTTGTCAGGTTACCTAGAAACCAGAAAGCACAAACTCCGCTGTTACAGAAATATCTCCTAACAAAAAAAATAAATAAATAACCCTTCACGTGAATGATTATACCTTCTTATATACATTTTATTTATCTGTTTATTATCAGGATTATTCAGAAGGCGATGTATAATGTTAATCAACACCTTCTGACCAATCAGAATTGAGAATCCGACAGCGCTGTTGTAGATAAAATAGGAAAAAAAAAAATCAGATAGCGTATTAACAGTAATAGTGCTGTCTTTGGCTGTATATTTTTAACCTGCAGCTTTACCGTAAATGGACTTTGTAGACATGGAAGTGTTGACAGAAACGCCGAGTGTGTGATTGGATGAGAAATGTTCGACATCAGCAGCGGCCGTTGTCACTTGTGTGTATGCGTTTTTGTTGCTAGTGCTCCTTCAGAATTCACTTATTACAGTAATTATGCAACTGCCAAATCCAATAGGAAAAATATATAGTGCCTATCGTTATTCTACTGCAACTGCACCAGGACCTCACAGAGAAGTACTGAAACTGTACAATGCTGAAAGGATAGGATAGAAACCGGACTTTGTTGTGGCTCGTGGCCGTACACATGAGCGTGCACTCCGAGAGAGTTTCATTAATCTCGCTTTCATGCTCACGCCATAGTGTATTTTTGTGACGTTTAACCAGCTAACGCACACACTTGTATTTTTTTAATGTACAATGCTATTTATAACGCAGGGTGGATTATGCAAAGAAGTCAGGCTTTTCTGTCTTTGTTCCGGCTCAGTGGCTGTGTAGAGAACCTAGCTGGCACTCTTCCTCTTTCTCACCATCAGTACACGAAAGGCAAATGAGCTCAAGTTTCAGTTCCACGTCTAAAGCAGTTTATTACTGTCTTTCACATTGTGCACTGTTTTTCAATTCAACTTCTGACTCCTCATATATCCAGTTTCTTCTTGTATGCTGAACCAAATATTCTTTTACCTCCAGAGCTGTAAAATGTAATTTCATGACCATTTTTTTAGTAAATTTCCTATTTTTTTTTGGCTTTGACTCCTCAGTGTAGTACTTTGTATATTTTAGGGGTAATGTCACTCTGTCATAGCGCCCCCTGATTAAAGCAAGAACTATTCTGTGTATTTGTGCTTTTTTTTATTATCATGTTTTATCATGTAAGATACTTTGAAAGCATTGAGGTACATTTTATTACTACTGTAATTTTCCTGTTCTTTTTTTTTTTTTTTTTTTTTTTAAATAAATAAATGATTTGAACAATTGCTAAAATTTGCTACGACTGATGTAATTGTATGTGCAAAGAAAGAGTGTGAAAGGGTGAAGGCAGTAGAAAACATCTGGGGGAAGAAGGAAGACGAGTAGTGGGAAGGGGAAATAAGAATGGGTGGGAGTGAACAGAAAAATGCGATAATATCAGAGTGTCAGCAGACATCAGGAGGCCATTTCATTGCACCTGTTTGCTCAACTTCATAGACGATGGAGCCAAGATTCTTCTTCTTCTTCTTGCTCTGTGTCTTCGCAGGTAAGCACTGCATATATTACACAATTTGTGCTTTTTTATTTTTAAATTTTATTTTATTAGGGTCACATATTTGGTACTCTGAAATGTACTTCGTTTGTAGCATCAATATTCATCTCTCACATCGAAAATTAAATGTAGTGTGCATTCAAGTCATGCCATAACCATTGTCTTTAAGGTTCTAATTATGTACTTTAAGGAGTAAAAAACACACACACACACACAAGCTCTGCATATCTTGCAAAAAAAAAAATGTATGGAAAGAATGTAGTACATTTCAGAATGTATTAAAGTATGTATAAAGTGCTAACATTAAAAGTATGCACTTGTCATATTAATTATTCTTTTAAAAGTGCATTTTAAATACACTTTAATTTTTTACAAGAGTTATTACACTATAAAGATATGAGATGTCGTATAGCTAAAATCCTCTTAGAAGTAAACCAATCTATATATAACTATAAGTGTTCCTCTATTACAGCTATACATGATGTGTTTGCATTAGCACTATTATCTGTTTATTAAATTCAAAATCTACCCATTCTACTCTACTTTATAACTGATTGCAACTATGTATTCTTATTATTTAAAAATAAAGCAATATTAAACATGCAGTATCCTAAATCCTAAACTCCTAAATGTTCTTGTGTTAATACACATAAACTGTAGTTATGAGAATGAGTAGCCATATTCACTACAAAATAATTATTATAAATTGTATTATTATATATTAGTATATACACTAAGCCACTATGCTGATGTGGAGATTGGTATCATATAAAGGGAGAAAACCTCACATTAGCCGTAAGTGTATTAGTTATTTAATTTTGCCTTCATCTTATTTGCAACGGACACCTGTGACTGTTTGGCTTCACTGGAGCTTATCTCCTGTTAAAGCCACTTTTACTTGGTCTCCTATCTCTGCGTGTATGTGTATAATATATTAGGACCAGAGTTACTGGCATCCTTGGTAAAGATGATCAAAAATGATGTCTTTGTGGTTAATTAGCTTGATCTCAGGGAAGGGAAGAGTGTGTGTCGTGTCAGCAGGTCAGTGCATACACACCGCATACAGATACAAGCCAAGAGCTTCAGTTAACGTTCAGATAAACATCAGAATGGAGAGAACATATGAACTCAGTGACTTCGACTGTGCTGTGGTTGTTAGTGCCAGACAGGCTGGTTTGAGTATTTCTGAAACTGCTGATCTCCTGGGATTTTCACACACCACAGTCGCCAAAACACAGAATGGTGCAAAAAACAACAACATCCAGTAAGTGGCAGTTCTGCAGATGTTGGTGAGAGGAGAATGGTGAGAGGAGAATGGCCAGAGCCAGGTTTGGGCTAACAGAAAGGCTACAGTAATCACTCTGTACGATCGTGGTGAGCAGAAAAGCATCTTAGAATGCACAACATGGCGAACCTTGAGGCAGATGGGCAACAACAACAGAAGACCACGGTGGTTTTCACTGCTGTCAGCTAGGATCAGGAATCTGAGGCAACAGTGGGCACAGGGTCACCTAAACTGGAGAGCTGATGATTGAAAAAATATCGCCTGGTCTTTTACCGGTCTTCAGTTGTACTGCTGCTACATGATTGGCTGACTGGTTTATATATACAAAACCATGTCACTATATATTAAATATATATATGTATATATATATATATATTAAAAATCACCAACAATTTGTGTAAAGTTAAAGTAAAATGTTCTTGTTTTTTTTTTTTTTTTCCATCTTTTTCATAAGCTGCTGCCGATGCTGCCAATCCTCCCAGTTCTCCCAAAATAAAACTGTGGTCCGACCGTCCTAGCTTACGGCTCGCCAGCTCACAGACAGCCAATATCCAGTGCTGT
>JAKKZN010000022.1:6407473-6423928 GCA_033441825.1 Pangasius elongatus | reverse complement strand
GATCCTCGACCCAAATTAAGGCCCTTACTGATGCTGACTGCAGCCCAATAACCATAAGACGGCATCTGCGAGAGAAGTAAAGGCTTAAAGAGGCTTAAAGAACAAAAAACATCTTTGAAAGCCAAGTCTCCTCCCACACCACAAACTCAGAGTTAAATTTGTAACTCACAGTTAAATTTCTAGCATTTTAAGTTCTGTTTGCCCCCCAAAAGGCGAAAAGGGAGAAAACCACACTCAAACGTTTCACTCCAGCTCCACTGAAAAATGCTAACACACTGAAATGAATTTTAACATGTAATAATTTAAGCCTACAAATAATAAATATTACTATCTGCTACTATTCTGTTACTAAGAATTTTAACTGTACAGTAGGAAACAGGTAATCGCATAGATCATCAGCATCATCCGCGTCACTTCCTGATGTAAAAGTCAGTAACGGCATCTGAACCCGAGTCTCATCGTCGCTCTTCACTCCGCCGATCTGCGGTTGCTATTCATTAATGCGGTCAGATCTGTTCTGTTGGCTAAACTTCCCATTTGTTTTTATTAGCATTCACATATTACAGCTTCGTCCGCTGTCATATCTGCCATCTCAGAGACAGCTCAATGCATCATGGGTTATTTGACAGCTGGCATTTTGCCCATTTACAAATCGAATCGATTGGCTTTGTATCCATTTTACTACGGCATGAAACCTCCAGCTGGGGCAAAGCATAAAGCACTCACCGTCCACCAACCACTTTATGAGCAACGTGGTATGTATTGTGCCGCTGCCGTATGATTGGCTGATTAGATAATTGCGTGAATGTGCAGGTGTTCCTAATAATGTTCACATTAAAAGCGTTATTTTTGGCACCTGATGGCCCGCTTTGAGTATTTTAGAAACCGCTGATCACCTGGGATTTTCACACACAGCACAGAATGGTGCGAAAAACAAAACAAACAAAAAAAAAAACATCAGTGAGTTGCGGCCCTGCAGGCGGAAACACCTTGTTGATGAGAGGCAGACTGGTCTGAGCTGACAGGAAGGCGATAACTCGGATAATCACTCTGTACATCCGTGGTGAGCAGAAAAGCATCTCTGAACGAGCAACACACCGAACCTTGAGTGTAAGTCTTTAAGTTCTCTTTCAGGTGTTCTACATTAGCAGATGGAAAGACTTCTCTTTCTCGTTCGTGCTGNTGTGTGTGTGTGTGTGTGTGTGTGTGTGTGTGTGTGTGTGGACTCAGAAGAAGTAGGATAATACACAAAGTCCTCTGTCACATTTCCCACGGCTCTCTTTGTGCTTAGCTTCATGACCGCTCCACCACCCTTTAAAGCTTTCGTCCTTTAAGCGGACATTCTCCATTAACTCTCTCACCTGCAAGCGTCAGTGTGATGGATTGCCATCTAGCATATTTTACACTGCCCCTTTAATGCGGTTTTATTCTGCTCTAAATATTAAAAAGCCTGCTTTAATATCTGTTTACGCTACAATGTATATCTATTTAATTGTTCAGTGAAAATAGTGACGTAGTGAAATGTGTTTCCAGGAAGCGATGATGAATAATAAAGCTACTACACAGTAATTTGCACAGCATGTGATGTGATGTGTGTGTGCTTTCAGAGTTTACTTTATCGTGATATGGTTCGGTGACCCTGTGGCTGTTGCCATGGCAATTTGATTGACGCTTGTCAGTGTGAGTGACGGGAACGACACCCTGGATCTATAAACAGGAGCACAGATCATTTTCTCTCAAAGGACTCTCAAAGGATCGCAGTGCTAATCACTGGCTCTGGCTTGACCTCAGATTGATGTGTGTGTGTGTGTGTGTGTGTGTGTGTGTGTGTGTGTGTGTGTGTGTGATTTTCTGGATAGTGTGAGATTTGTCTGGCATTTAGATTGATGATGATGGTTGACTGACCTGTGAGTGGAAGGTGTAGTGCTGTAGCAATAAGACACTAGCAATATGCGCACGCACGCTCTCTCACACACACGCACACACACACAGTTATTTCATAATCCTGGCCTCCTTCAGATACAGCTGTGTGTGTGCGTGTGTGTAAGTGCAACTTTTGTCATGTTGAGCAATGTGTGCATTCCTTAAGTGCAGAGTCACTAAGACCTCCATTACAAACACATGTCCTGCTGTCTGCATTCTGTGTGCTTGTGTGTGTGTGTGTGTGTGTGTGTGTGTGTGTGTGTGTGTGTGTGTGTGTGTTAAACATGTAGCTAGTAAATTAAGAGAGAGGAGTGACTCTAATGATTAATTTGAGCCAGGAGGCTGGCTGTCAAACCCTGAATCGCGCCTTACTCAAGAGGAAATGAAACTGTTTCCGTGCGTCTACATGACAACCTATAAAGATTAGCGTGTTCTCTGGACTGAACGTAGCTTCAAAACCTGAGCAAACGTGGGCCACATAAATAAACTTGAAACCTAAAATAAGATCAAGACAGTTGTGTGTTAAAGAGAGACAACTGTCATTTCTTTCTTTATTCCTTTTTTACTTCAAGCTTTTACTTACATTTTATTTAACGCTACAAGATGCGCAAAATGTCTGAGTGGCAAGTAAGAGGCATTCAGATAGAAATCAAGTCTTACCCAAATTGCACAAACAAGTAGTAATAACACCAGTGGTGTAGTGGCATGTGTGTGGTGAGTCATTCTACAAGATCGTGAACAGCACTCGTCCCACAGAGTGAACTAATCACCAAGTGTTAGTCAGCTATCTTAAATAAAGATAGCTAATAGCACTAATCTCACAGCACATTGCGTAATATCTGCGGCTGATGGGCGGGGCTAGGCCACTAACTCGAGCTAGCTGAAAGAAAGTGTCGGTAAAACACACCTGCAGTGTCTGGTGTTCTCCGTGTATTTTGGTATCTAATCTGGACGTCCAGCCGGTCACAACACAATGAGAATGAGCCAGATAGTGTTATCATGCTAGCCAAAACGCACAGGAGTAAATACGCTAGACACTGTTTCGTAAAAATACACACACTGAAGGCGAGCGGACTCTCTTGCCCGATATAACCGAGTCTGAAGTACAAAGAGAGTTTAAATACTATCAAACTCTCTTTCTTTTGTCTCTCTCTCTCTCTCTCTCTCTCTCTCACTTCTCTCTTTCTCCTGATTGGCTGCTGGCTTCTGTCTGTCACCATATAGTCAGACTTCTTTTGTGCCTGAACTTGGGATATGATGTTTGACGTATTTCAGCTGAAGTAGGTGCGCAAATTTCACACCAATTCCTGACACCTGGCTCAGGAAAAGCAACTTTTTTTTTTTTATTTTATTTTTTATTTATTTATTTTTTTGGTCTTCTGAGTCAGTCTTCTATACACTATGGCTTGTTTGGGTTTTTTTTTTTTTTTTTTTTTTCTTTTTCCCTTTCTTCTCTGCCCAGTTCCAGTCTAGAGGCATGGAGACAAAGCTTTTTTTTTTTTTATTTTTTTTTATTTTTTTTTTATATTAAACAGAGAAATATGGTAATAAATAGACAGGATATGGTTTTCGGATATATGTCTATAGAGTAATGTTACCATCATGCAGTTATGATCGCGTCATGCAGGGTAAGTGATTTCTGTAGAAAGGCATGTACGGTCATGACATCAAAAATTCAAAGCGTATTAAACATACCTCATCTTAACACAAACTAATCGTCGTGACCTTTATTATAGGTGCTTGCTGTGGTGTGCGTGACACTTGGTCACATGACCATGACATGTATGTAGGCTTTACCTGCACTTGAAACTCCCCGAATATCACTCCTCTGACGAGACGCTTTAAACATCGTTTATATTTTATCGTTCTGCGTATAATACCGATACTTGAGAGCGAGCGTTCCCTCGAGTGTCTTTATACTGAGAAAAAGTGCGAAAAAACACTTTTCCTGCAGGATATAACAGACTCTTGAACAGTATGTCGGTTCTGACGGATGTATACTACCTGCTCATTTCAAGGAATGCGTCGTCTTTCCAGGCACAAGCATCAGAAATTACAGACAGGACGGATTTGGAGGGGAATAAAATTCCAGGACGTAATAACATTAAATATATAACACCTCCCCATGGAAAACTAATCCAATCCGAATACCGCGTAACATGCAGTGCATAGCACATTTTATAATATTTTGTTAATGACCCATGAATTTGCCCAGGAGTCATATGTGTGTGTCTCTCTCTCTCTCTCTCTCTCTCTCTCTCTCTCTCTCTCTCTCTCTCTCTCTTTAAGATCCTTCGCAAAGCACAAAGTGCATCTATTTTAGCAAATGAAAAACTTTAGCCATTTCATGCTAGGCATTAGAAGCCAACTGGACCAGTCCAATTCTACCACCTGCTCTGAGCAGAAAAGAAATAGGGCACAGGATTGAAACGTGTAAGTTATAAACGTTAGTGACGCGCTCTGAGCAGACTATTGAGTATAAGCCTTATTTCACTTGCACATCTGAAACAGAAAGGGTGTGTGATGTGCCCAACACAGCCGAGGGCCTTTAATTGCTTCTTTGTTCGTGTAGCAGCTGTTGCCATGGCACCTTTGAGGCTCTCCGAGTAGCACCGTCACACACACACACACACACACACACACACACACACACACACACACACACACACACACACACACCTGGGATATAATCGGGTTTACGCATACATATGCAGCCAGAGAGATTCAGAATGAGAAAAGTGTTTCTCGTTAGTGCGGCAACCGGACACTAAACACCTCCCCACGTTACACGCTTCTGGCATGAGCGCGCACTGTGTGTGTGTGTGTGTGTGTGTGTGTGTGTGTGTGGGGAGACGTGTGTGGAAGGTTGATCTCCTGATCCACTGTCTTTGATAGAGATGTTGCACTGCATGCTGATATTTTATTCATGTCGCCTGAGAGAGCTGCAGGCCAGAGCGCCGTGCGAGCGAGCGCTCCGAATAAGTGATTCAGACTTCACCAGTTTCTCTTCATCTCTTACACACACACACACACACACACACACACACACACACACACACAGAGTTACTGTACAGAGAGGGTCAACCGGAGAGACAAAAGTCAGCCAAAAGCGTGGAATAAATGTGCAGAAAGACACACTGATTAGTTCCTTCTCGGAAAGAAAACTGCTTGACCAAAGCGCAGAGACACACGGACCGCCGCGTATTCGTTTCGGCTTGTCCTCAGGAACGATATTCTGATTAATCTCCGTATTTATGTGTTTGTTCTAACAGGAGGTATGTGCGATTAGCAGCTACACAGGTGGGATCACAAGCTCCAAAGTTCAGGAACCTGTTCTTCACCCACACTGATTCCAGCCCAGCAGGTAGGAGTGCGTTTTTTTTTTTTTTTTTATTCGTCTTGTGATGAGAAAATCAATTTTTACGTGCAGACACATGAGAAATCGTGCTTCGAGGCTTCAGATCCACCCTGAAGCTCATGCGCGTTATCTTTTCTAATTAACGTGGGATCGTCAGGGTGGCCAAGATTGATTTAGTAATGAAATTCCCGAATTCAAATTTATTTCCTTGAGTCTTTCATTAATTGTGATTCTTCTTGTGTAGTTTATACGCTGGAATGTGAACGTGGACATTTTTTATATGGGTTTAAGTGATCGGAATTGGATCTGTTCCATGTGCTATACGAGGTGGGGATAGCTTAAAACGTCTTTTTAGGATTTATAGACTTAAGGGTGCGAAGTTACCCGTTATTTACTGCAAACAGTTAAAAGAGGAAGGCCGTGTTAAGCCGAAACGTGTCGATCAACGATTTTTTAAATGTTGTTATGATTTAGCCCAATTTAATAAACGCCTTTTACGCTTAACCACGCGCTTAAACCACGCCTTGGGATATTCTGTTATTCATCTGATATTTACGTCTCGTATATCCAATGAGCGCCATTAGCCACAACAATTGTTTATACCGCTGTAGCACACCCAGTTGTCTCGTTTCGGAAGTATTTCCTGGACATGTCGGTCTATTTTCACATTGGTTAACCGTTTCCTCCATTCCTACCTTACAATGCTGTTTGACTGCAGCAGCGCTTTAGTCCTTCAGTCTGTCCAGCTGTCTGTCCCGCTCATCTGTACACTCACGCTCACCCAGATCAGCTTCCAGAGGCTTCCATGCTGATACCTCACATCGCCACTCCACTCGTGTCCTGCGCCGCACGTGTACCACAGCAGGCAGTGTGAGGAGAGGGACTGTTTCAGCAGAATCTGATAAAAGTACAGGAAGAGCAGCATGCAAATTCTCCTTCAGTGGAATGTTTTATTGATTTTAAAAACTCTGAACAAAATATGTGTGAATTTTTTTTTTTTTGCATTAAACAGCTGAGAAACAAACGCAGTCTTTTTCTTAAACCAATTTTGAAATATAGATTTATGTTTATATTGATTTTTGAATTATTATTATTATTAAATATATTTAGAATTTCTTTAATTGTTAGATAATTGCTTATTATATAATTGATATATTTTATACATTTATTAATTATTGAATATGTTGAAGTTATGCTTATAGATCAGGAAGAAAAAATGTTTTAATGGGAATTGGATAATGTACAAAAAAAAGATAATAATAATAATAATAATAATAATAATGAGATAAATTCAGAAATTTGATTCCATATTAAGCAAGAGAATTAAAAATTCTCTTAATTAAAATTAAATATATTATAAAGCAAGCAAAAAAAAAAAGAAAGTTTAGACCAACATACGTATTCTGTTAATAAATTTTTATTTATTTATTTATTTATTTATTTTTTAAAACACACATTGTGTCTTTTATGTTATGATAAAAGCAGGGATCATATTGCAGGGCTTGTGCTGTCTGCGCGTTTTAAACGTGGATGCTGACGTTCTGTAACACGTGACGTTATCTGCGCATGCACGCTAATGAAAACACAGCGCCAGCTAACAGATCTGTACCAGAACTACACGAAGTACATCTGAAGCAATATTTCCTTTAAGAACGTCCGTCACCCAAGAAATTGCGAAACCCTGAAAGAGGCGCGGTATTTCTTCTTCCTCTGAGGTCTTAAAGTGTAAAAAGGAATAAAGGGGGCAGAGGATGCTTGGCTAAACACGCTTGACCAGTGTCATGCCAGAACATGAGGCGTTCCTCTCTCAGTTCTGTACCACGGGCTTTCATCAAATGCATAATGCTCTGTCTGAATGCAGGTGTGTGTGCGAAACAACTGGTAATAATTATGTGTGGTTGTCTACGTGTGTGTGTGTGTGTGTGGGACGCTGTGGCACCGAACTTGACAGTAATGTGTATCGATCAGAGTTAATCCCACTACAAAATGGGCTAACGCTTGTAAAACGTAATATTTAATTTCGCTCGGTGTTAGTGCCAGGCTTTGTATTGGAAAGGTGTGTGTGTGCTTCTGTGTTCCTTTCTCCAGTACAGCTCTGACATTCCCTCTGTCTGCTCTCCACCGTAGGAAAGAAAGCAGCTAAATGCACTCAATGAAGCTGATCCTACAGTCAAATACCCAAGACTGTGCTGAGAAAACTTTTTTCTTTCTTTCGTTCTTTATTTATTTTGCTCGAGTGTTCATTATCATTATCACTTTGCATGAAACGGAGAGGTGCGAGTGAGACCGTGTGAAATCCCACGCAGCTAGATTTAGTTCGCAGATCAGCGGCGCGTTCCGACTCCAACAGGCCGATCCGGACTCATTTTCGGATGCTGCCGAGGCATGGCCTCAAGACGCTGCCAGACTGTGCCGCAGACATCGCGTCCTCCATCCGTCATTAAGTTTCACAATCAGCCAGTTTGTCCACAAGTGCCTTTTAAGAACTGATGCTTTCTTATAGTGTACTATGAGGCTCAGCTTAATTTTGCACATTAATTATTGCATTTACTTTCATTAACAGTGCAGCCTGAAAAAAAAAGCATTGAAATGGCGTTTGTAGCCTTTTATTTGTGCAGCATGATGCACACATGCAACAGCAATTTTTTTTTTAAAGTGGTCAACTAGTAATTATCGTATAACCCCTACGTCCCAGTGGGTTTTGCATTTGTTACAATATTGAGAGAGACTGTGTGTTTATTAACCGTGTCATAATGTGCAATCAGTAGCAAGAGGCACAGGAAGTTACTGAAGCGTGATAGGGGGGCCTGCTGGTCAAAAATGTCACCACACACACACTTCACTGCACACCCCATTTCTGTTCATAGTTTATCTTTCCTCCAGCATTTAGCAATTCTGAATAAAAGAATGAAGTATATCTTTACCGTTAAAGAGTAATTCACCCCTTTGTTTTTTTTTTCATGCCGTACCTCTGTGCAACTTCTCCTTGTAGGCACATCACATCAGGCTCACTTCGCCTTCTGTGGTTTAGCCTTGAGGGTTTCCTGCTAATGTTGCCTATTTCAAGCTGTGTTCTTCTCTCTCTCTCTGTGTATCTCACACACACACACACACACACACACACAATGGTTGGTTCCAGCCCACAGACATCACTAGCGCTACTACAATGAATGAGCAATGACTGAACAGTGGATAAAACACATGGATAAAAAGCCTGGCTGTAATATATATATATATTTTTTCAGTTCTATCTTGGCATAAGAACGACCTTAAATATATAATGCCTACGAAAATGTCACTAATATCACTGTAACTAGTGCCTAAGGAAAGCCACTACAAATAAACTACACCAAAATCTAAACTCTAATGTCTACGGGTCTACGCTGGCCAACAGCTCAATCGTGACGGTGACCAATGTGCTGTGGTACTAATATATGCTATCTGTCGCTAGCATAACAGAAGTAACACGTACGGTTTAGCTGTAGAACTTACACCTTGCTATGGCGATACTGGGAACTGACAGGAGAACTTTGACCTGGGAATTCACAAGCCTCTCTCTTTAGCGTTAATAGAAAACAAGTGGTTGGGACTTTGGTTGGTTAAAAAATGGAGGAGCTTTTCTATTGTTTGATGCTCATTGAAAAAAAATTTGCCATCTCACCAACATACGCTAGGGTTTTTGCAATAAAAAAATTTTTTTTTTCTTTCAGCCTGCTAGGATTTTCTTGTTAGCAGTGATGGCACCTCTCACCTGATACAGCAGTCGGACCTCTACAAGCTATTCGAAAAACTGTGACTGTGGTCAAACAAGAAGTGAAAGACTATACTAATCTGTCCAACATCTTAGTACTTGCTGCTGAATCAGAAATTTCTGAGGTTGAGGTGCAAGTGGAAAAATTTGACAAGATTGACAGTTTTCTTGACAGTTTTCTTTCAGCGTTCAGGATTGGGTCATCGGTAATAGTGTACCACTCTTTGATGGTAAAACAAGAGCTCAGTTTTTGGATTAAAGCACTTTGTGCCCCTGGTCAAGCTATGTCCCTAGCCAAAAAGATACGGTTGCAAGTACAGAAGGCAGAAATGAGTTTGCTGCAAGTTTGCTGGGTTTTCTCTCTATAATAGGGAGAGGAACTCCTTAGTTCAGGAAAGCATTGGAGTATCGTTGCTGCCTCTCTGAATTGTGAGGAGCCAGTTGAGGTAGTTTAGGTATCTAACAATGTTGCCCCTGTCTGGCTCCTGGTAGAGCTGTATCAGCCACTTTTCACATGACTGAGACCCCAGGGCAGACCCTGGAACTGCTGGAGAGATGCTATCTCGTAGTTGGCCTGGGAACAAATGGAGACCCTCAGGAGGATGTGGAGTCTGTGGCTGGAGATAGCAAAATCTGGGTTGGTCCTATCACTTTGTTGCCACTGCTATTCCTACCAGGAAAAGTGGAAGGAAAATGAATGGCCATATATGGCCAAATGCTTCTGGACACCTGCCCGTAACACTCATGTGCTTGTTGTTCTGCATTTCGTCCTCCTTTGCTGTTATGATAACCTCCACTTTTCTGGGAAGGCTTTTCACTAGATTTTGGAGCATGGCTGTGAGGATTTGCCCATTCAGCCACAAGAGCATTAGTGAGGTCAGGCTCTGATGTTGGGTGAGGAGGCCTGAGGCGCAGTCACTGTTCCAGTTCATCCCAAACTTGTTCAGTGAGGTTGAGGTCAGGGCTCTCGGGTTCTTCCTCACCAGCCTTGGCAAACCATGTCTTCATGGAGCTCACTTTGTGCTTGGGGGCATTGTCTTCCTGGAACATGTTTGGGGCCCCTTAGTTCCAGTGAAGGGAATATGTAAAGTTACAACATACAAAGACATCATATACAGTTGTGTGCTTCCACTTTTGTGGTAATACTTTGGGGAAGAACTACACATTGGTGTGATGGTTAGGGGTCCACAAACTGTAGTGTATATGAACTTGGCAATATTAGATGTCAGGGCAGTCCTGTTCTATGGTTAAAGTTTTTGGTTGGGAAGTTGACTTGTCTTATGAAATTGGAAAAAAGGTAATCATTCTCTCGGACTACGGTGGGATTCTGGTCAATCAAGGTGTGCAGTTTGGTTTTTAAAACAAAAGAAGCTGTTTAACAGATAACAACAATTCATGGTAAAATCTACTGGTTAGATATTTTAAATTTGCTCTTCATATCCTGTGCCAAAACATAAGAAATTCAGGGAGCTGAGGCTGCCAGTAAAGAGACGAGGCATTAAATATTCACTTCTATAACCAACAGCTCCTGCTGTGGAATGGATCATTTCACAAATTCACTCTGCCAGCGGAGGTGGAGACCCTTATTGATCGCCACAACAGCAGACAAAAAGAGTTTGCTGCCGATAAAACCTCTGACAGCAAGACAGAAGAAGCAGCTCAGGAGTAAACCTACTCTTAGATGAACTCATCCTGCCTTCCTACTTCCTCAGTCACTGTCTTTACAACCTTACCAACTTTCACAACATCATAGTATAATGGGCAGGAGTTTCACACCACTCAGCTGAACGGATGAAGCCTCTCAGAGGAGGGGATAGAAGTGGTCTTAACCTGATCTCGAAGATCATGCTGCAATTATACCACCAGACATCTTGACTAGAGCGCGACCCAGAGTTATACTAATGCACTCATTCTGATATCTTATTGTTTCTATAGTAACAGCTTATTTGCAGGGACTTGTATAGCAGACACTCCACATGATCAAACTCTGTTAATTTAATGGATTAAAAATGTGTTATATAACAAAGAAAATATATAATCGTTGATATGGTGAAGCTTTCAGTAAAGCAACATTTGTGCGCTGGCGCTTTGTAACAATCATGGCTAAAGCTGTTCATTTCACACCTAGGAACAATTTAAGGACAGATGATGTTAAGCTTTGTTCTTGCTAATAAGTTGCAGCTTTTGTGATGTTAATTTCAAGGAGAGTGTGAAGTAACTACTGTTTATAGCTGCTACATTGTACGTGAGAGCAGGAAGTAATTAGTTTGGCGGATGTTCAATATTAGATGTAACTGTAAATAGATAAAAATCAAGCGAGTATGAAAAATGAGTAGGTGGTAA
Organism: Pangasius elongatus; assembly: GCA_033441825.1. Taxonomy (NCBI): domain Eukaryota; kingdom Metazoa; phylum Chordata; class Actinopteri; order Siluriformes; family Pangasiidae; genus Pangasius; species Pangasius elongatus. The sequence continues at coordinate 6,412,553 of JAKKZN010000022.1, read as the reverse complement.
AGTAGGTGTAGTTCTTGTTAATGCCAGAACCGCACCTACACCTACACCTACACCTATGCCAGATATATAGACTGTGTTATGGGAAATATTGCCTTTGATACAAAGTTAAGCGTCTAGTATATATGCAAGTCNTGAGTTAAATCTCACCTTAGCCAGTTCCTCTTTGGGTGTGTATGTGTATATGTGTATGTGACACCATGTATGAAAGCAGTAGCCTTCTGTGGAAAGTGTATCTGTGTGTGTGAGAGTGTGTGTGTGTGTACTTTTATGCAGGTGTGATGTATTATGCATCACCATGTCTGGGCTGTATGTTAATTATGGAACTATGTTTGGCAACTCATTCTTGCCTTCAGCCAAGTCCCCATGAAATCAAAACTGACATTTTAGAGCTTTCTGTAGATGTCTCTTAGTGCTGAAGATACAAATACACCAGTATACCTAAAAATGACAAAGATGTATTTTGTAGATATTCTTTGTTTTAATTTTAGTTCAGAATTTCTGGGAAAATTGTGAAAGTTTTGTGATGACTGATCCTGTATTCGTCCGATTTTATTTGTCTCTATAACACACGTCCTGACATGTCCGTAAACAAACTTGAAGAGATCTCTCTACAGTAGCTGCTAGTTAGCATCAAACATGGAGCTAAACATGTAGCTTTGGTCACTCCAAGTTCACTCCAAGAACTTTGTCGGCTGCACTTTGGAATAACGAAATGATGCGTATGACATGACTAGCGAGCAAGCCTTTTTAGAGATACTGCCTCGTGTTAACTGGCAGTCTTTTCCCTCGCCCCCTGCGGCAGTGAGACATCCCACTAGGGAGAGCGAAAAAAGACTGTCGACAGAAAGAGGAAAATCTCTGCTTCAGGCCAGCAACAAACAACCCATGGCCTGGTTGAAAGTCTGTGCTTTAGAATACTTGAACAATTTGCTCAGACCTACTGGCAGTGTGAGATCCTACAAGCTCTATTTAAATTCTTGTCTCACCATTGTTGAGCATTCAGTGAGAAGTGTAGTGTATCTGGAATGGTATTGGCTGATGTTGAAATCATTTAAGCCATTTGATACTGACTTCCTGTTTTAAAAGGAAACACAGGAACATACCGAATCAAATCGCAGCAATTTCTTGGGAACTTGAAATATCAACATCCATCATTAATTGTTAGCTCAAAACATAGATCTGGTCACTAATGTCTGGATGCAGAAAGACACTAAGTGGCTAAATCTGATTACTTTTTTATGTACACTCACCGGTTCCCAGATTGTTGGCTTTTTGGCTGTTTGAGTATTTCAGAAACTGCTGATCTGCTGGGATTTAGGTCAGAGGAGACTAGGCAGAGGTAACTCATATAGCCACTCTTGACAGCCGTGGTGAGCAGGAACGCATCACAGAATGTACAACACTTCGAACTTTGAGGCAGATGCGCTACAACAGCCTACAAATCAGGTTCCACTCCTGTCAGCCATGAATGGGAACCTGAGGCAACAGTGGGCACAGTCTCACCAAACCTGGACAGATTGGAAAAACATTGCCTGGTCTTTTTCCATGCTTAATCTGCCCACTGTAGCCTTAGATTCCTGATCCTGCAATTCCTGCAGGTTCCTGACAGGAGTGGAACCTAATGTGGTCCTCTGCTGTTGTAACATATCTAAGATGCCAGATGGCAGATGCCAGATCCTTATCCAGAGCGACTTGCAAAAGTCTCCATCAGAAAATACATTCTGATACTGGTTCACTAGGTCACAAACTAAGAATACCATCAGTCCAAAAACTCTGTTGGGGAGGTAATATAGTAACAAGCTCTCAGACAGTACAAAGTTGTTGTTGTTTTTTTTTAAAGTGCTAATTTAAGTACTTTAGAAAGAGGTAAGTCTTTAGACGTCGTTTGATGACTGCCAGTGACTCAGCTGTTTGGACATCTGAGGGAAGTTCATTCCACCACCTTGGTGCCAGAACAGAGAAGAGTCTTGATGCATGCCTTCCCCTTGTACACTGACAGATGGTGCTGGTCTGTTTTTGGTCGAAGTGTTGTGCATTCTGAGATGAGTGTATATCTGAAGATACTAGTACTCATTGCAAAAGCATTTTGAAAAAGTGGCAAAAGAAAACAGCCTTTGATGTACAATCACGCACAATCACATGCATGACAGATTTAGTTAGTGGCGCTGTAATGGTTATGACTAATATGGAAGAAATTGGGTAATATGTTGAGTAATGATGCAGAATGTCTTTTTGGCTGAATGTCTCGCTGTTTCTGTTGTTCTGCTCAAAACAGAACAGCAAACTTCAAACACTGACAAAACAGAACCAGAGAAATCTTTCTCCATCCCAAACCACTTGCTGTAAATCTTTCTGGATGACCATCAAAATACTGCCGTTTTGTCACAAGTAAGACAACTGAAGAATCAGGAGACTGAGACCCAGGTTATAATAAAGGGTTTATTGGTTTATTGTATGCACGAAGACAATCTGGGCTTTCTGTAGTCTAAACAAAAGTTAAACAAAGCAGACTTTTATACTGAGGTGCGCATGCAAGAGAAAAAGCGCAAGCCCATATAACTGATGCCCAAGGCTAAGATAAGAGAAAACATGAGCAAAGACAGAACATCATGACACAAACAACGGACATGTATACATCGATCAGCCATAACATTAAAACCACCTGCTTAATATTATGTAGGTTCCACTTTGTGCCGTCAAGACAGCTGTGACCCATTGAGGCATGCACTCTATAAGACCTCTGAAGGTGTGCTGTGGTATCTGGCACCAAGCCATTAGCAGCAGATCCTTTAAGTCCTGTAAGTTGCCAGATGTGGCCTCCACGGATCGGACTTGTTTATACAGCACGTCCCACAGATGCTCGGATTGAGATCTGGGGAATTTGGAGCCCAAGTCAACACCTTGAACTCTTTGTCATGTTCCTCAAACCACTCCTGAACAATTTTTGCAGTGTGGCCAGGTGTATTGTTCTGCTGAAAAAGGCCACTGCCATTAGGGAATACTGTTGTCATGAAAGGGTGTCTGCAACAATGTTTAGGTAGGTGATAGGTGTCTAAGTAACACCCACATGAATGCCAGGACCCTAGGTTTCCCAGCTGAACATTGCCCAGAGCATCACACTGGCTCTGCCAACTCGCCTTCTTCTCATAGTGCATCCTGGTGCCATCTCATCCCCAGGTAAGCAGCACACATGCTCCCTACTGTCCAAAAGAAAATGTGATTCATCAGACCAGGCCAGCTTCTTCCATTGCTCTATGGTCCAGTTCTGATGCTCATATGCCCATTGTAGGCACTTTTGGTGGTGGACAGGGGACATTCTGACCGGTCTGCAGCTAACACAACCCCATACCCAGCAACCTGCAAGGCAGTGTGTTTTCTGACACCTTTCTTTTACAGTACCTCTTCTGTGGGATCAGTCCAGACAGGCTAGCCTTTGCTCCCTGCATACATCAGTGAGTTTTGGGTGCCCATGACCCTGTCGCTCGTTCACCGGTTGTCCTTCCTTGGACCATTTTGGCAGGTACTAACCACTGCATACCGGGAACACCCCACATGACCTGCTGTTTTGGAGATGCTCTTGCCATCACTTGCTGCCTAATATATCCCAGCCCTTGACAGATGCCATTATAATGAGATAATCGGTGTTATTCACATCACCTGTCAGTGGTTTTAATATAATGGATAAATGGAGTATGTTGATATAAAGCCGTTTTTCCATGAATTCAAATAGAAACGTAATCGAAAGTGTCAGTGTCGCTGCAATGATGATTAACATGACTTTTTTCTTTTTCTTGATCACTTACTCATTCACTTTTCTCTTACCGGACTGCTAGTAGCTGAGGAAAGTTTTTGCTTAAATATTCCTGTGCATGTTATTACTACCGCTACACGCTGTGCTATTGTACTTGCCTCTTACACACACTCCACTACTTAGCATGCCTTTGTGTGCATGTAAGAGCATGTGTATGGTAATAAAGTGTGATGAGGGTCAAGGCAAGAGAGGCAGAAAGGGAGAATATATGTCATGGAGCATGAGTAACATGGTGTGTGCAAAAGCACTCATTTTACCTCAGTCCCTGTAGAGTAAGGTACTTTACAATACAACAATACCCAGCAGTTCTAAATCCGCAGTCACTTTACTTCCGGTCCAGAGCTATTAAGTGTATGAATTCACATTCTTAAGTGTTTCTAAAACAAAACTAATAGACTCTTTAAACTAATGTGTGGTTGTATCATATTATTTCTAGGAAGTAAATTTTAAATTGGTCATCAGCTATTATCATTTATTAGTTTTTTTTAATATGAAAATAAGAATCTTTTTGCATCAAGCTCTTTCAGGAATATTTATGCTGCATTCGACTAAAACTCGTAATTTGGAATTTCCAACCTCCAACTAGAAAAAACTTTCAACACAGGTGAATGACGCATCAAGACGGGATGGTCTCCTCAAACCCGAGTTCAGCAAGTGACATGAAATCGACATGGCTCCGCAAAAGTAGCACTACTTAGCTTTAAATGGGATTTGCTTTAGATCATTCAACATACAGACCCCACCCCCATTAGCTCTAACATTTGGAGGTTGAAAATGGCGTAATTCGAAGTTCTGACTTCTGAGGTAAGTCAAATGCAGTTAAGTTTTAACTACGTCTTGTGATATAACAGTAATATTTAAAAGCATGCGAGCTATGTAGTTGCGTAGCTAAGCTTAGTGCTAGCTGACACAGCGCTGTGCAGCTGTCTGAACCTATAACCTGTTAAAGCAACAGCTAGCCAAAACATTCAAACCATCAACTTAATTGAAAACTACTCTCTGTGTGCCAGTTTAGTCCCAAGCAGAGATCCAGTGCCTACTGCAAATCAGTTCTTTTCTAAAGCCTGTAAACTAGAGGTGTACACCATGTTTCTAATTACATTTCTATTCCAATCTGCTGCAGCAGTTACTTCTGCTTGTACCCACTCCTCATTATATTTCCAAATGAATTTCCCGGAATACAAATACTGTAATACATCACTGTAGAATGCAGCTTTTTTCTTCGCATATTTAACGTGAGACATTTCCCGGAGTTTTCCCGAATCTTAT
>JAKKZN010000022.1:6402473-6404973 GCA_033441825.1 Pangasius elongatus | reverse complement strand
ATTGACCATCCATTATTCAGTCCAAGGTTACACCCTCCTTGTGCGAACACGGCCGAGCGCTCCTGCTCGCTCCGCTCATCTTTTATTCAGCAGGCAGCAATAAATTAATACAAATCTGATGTTTTGAAGTACTGCGTTGTAACAATGTACCGAGATGTTTTAATTACTGTTCGCCATTTTATTCTGGCAGGCTAACCTTTAATTTTACGAGTGTTTTCCTGATGGTGGGATTAACGTTCAGTGAGCTAACTGTAAATAGTAGCCTTAAACTCTTAAGGACGAGTAGGAAAAGGAAAGCTGTGTCTGGATCATTGTCGAGGAAATGGATTTTTTTTTTCTTTCTCATTTTTCACAAAATCTTCCAGGATGATCCTGAAATGTGCTGTCTGTAGTTTGCTCATTCTTACATTCTTGCATACAATCATGCAGCTACAGGTCAAGAGCTTCAGTTAATGTTCACAGTAACATTAGAATGGGGGAAAGATGTGATCTCAGCGACCTTGACTGTGGCATGGCTGTTGGTTCCAGATGGGCTTGAGTATTTCCTACACTCCTGGGACAACTGTCTGTCGAGTTTACCCAGAAGGGAGAGTTCTGCGTATGGAAACGTCTTGTTGATGAGAGGTCAGAGGAGAATGGCCAGACTGGTTTGACCTGACAGGAAGTCTAGGGTAGCTCAGATAACCACTCGTTACAACCGTGCTGAGCAGAAAAGCATGATCCCAGTGTTTCATTTAGTAATATGTTTTCTTTCCGCCTTTTTGCTATCCTGTACGAACTTTAATAACCTTCTGTCTGACTTCGGAGCAGGGCAACAAAACATCTTTGTGGGATGCATCTTAGCCTCCATTGTCCTTGATCGCCAGACAGACAAACGTCTTCACTCCCAAAACATGAACGAAGATTCAAATAAAAGAAAATGACTAAACATCTTGTTTATCAGGGAGACTTCATTATACAATAACTATCTCTGCTGCTGTTCAACTCAAGCACATGCATACATACTTTATATCATTTTATTTCATTTTTATAATGATCCTGGATACAGCTACTAACTTATTATGTTTATTTACAGTCCCGAACTTCAGGCTCGCAGCATTCCTGACCTTCTTAATGGTAATCAAGCCCAAAAAAAAAAAAAACCCACACTGACTAAACGCTAATGGGTGAATCGTAACCAGCTTCCAGTATTTTTTTTTTTCCACCATAAAGACATAGCGTGTACACGACACTCGTAACCTATGTCTGGCCACGCCCCCTTCCCGCCCTTTCCTCGGAGCCACACGCGATACTAGCGTAAATCGGAGCTAGTCAGGGGGCACGGCAGAACCATGGCACATTACACACGATCTCACAAGCCTAATCCTGAGATTCCTATTCAAGGAGCCACCACTCATCTCACACTGACAAAAGACTGATCAGAGACCTGACTGTCAGGAGTGAATTGAATGAGTAACTACGCTACGTCTGGGTTCAAGATCCATTTATTAACACAGCCACTAAAATCGCAGGCACTAAAGGATCAGTTCTTGTCACTTATCCCTCCTCGCGCATCATCACAGGGTCTCACATTGCAGAAACTAAGAGGAGACTGGCTGATCGTTTTGTCGAGCGTCTTCGTACCATCTAGAATGAAGGATTTCACATTTAATGATCTCTCTGTTTGTGTCGCTAGTTGTTATGGGAGCAATGAAGCGAGGAGAAAGAGCTCGTGTTCACTTTCAGAGCTTTGGAGCCCCTTGGAATGGGATGAATGCCATTGAAATTGATGATGTAATTGTTGTAGTCAGAACTTGGCATTCGTTCCACGGGGTTCTCCTCGCCACATTTCCGCAGTTTGTTGCTTCAGTAGCAACAACTAGCGATGCAGACAAGGACGTCATTAACGTCGATTGCTGTTGATGTGGCGCGCCACTGGGAAGGTTCATTCTGATGGTACGGCATGGAAGGCGCTCGACAAAAACGATCAGCTGGTCTCCTCTTGGTTTGTCCGATGTTCAGCTGATGTCATGTCTTGCAGGAACGACCCTGTGGCGATGCTCAAGGAGTGATGAATGACAAATCGGATGCTTTAGGGCCTGTGATTTTAGTGGCTGCATTGACTCATTTGCATCTGGCCTTTTGCTCGTGTTCTATCTTGTGTGTGCGCCAGTCTGCTTATGTAATTGAAGGCGTTTGTATATCTCAGTAGCCTGTACCCACAGGTGTGTGTGTGTGTGTGTGTGTGTGTGTGTGTGTTGTCAGGGTGATGAATGTTTGGCCAGGCTACAGTGGACAAGAGCCTCTGGCGTTGCTACAGTGATGGACGAGGGGCACCAGGACTGTGGCACTTCTTGCTGGGCCAGTCATAACCTTGTGCCACACACACACACACACACACACATAGAAAGGTTTTCTTTCTCTGTCTCTTGCTGTTTTTTTTTCTTTAAGGTTCTCAGCGAGAATCAGCGAGGGTCAAGGGGAAGGTATAGTTTTGAAGGTGGTTTAGAGACAGTGGCAG
>JAKKZN010000022.1:6361294-6364800 GCA_033441825.1 Pangasius elongatus | reverse complement strand
TATGCGTAGCGGTCTGGGAAGACGCATCCGATTTTGCTGTGAATGAATTGTGAATTCTGTGAATTACAAATGATAAATACACATATTTTTCCTGTCAGTATTTTTAGTGCAATCTCATGTTCTCTTACAGTGAATTTCAAAAGTCAAAATTAATTAATTGGTCAGCAAACATTTCAAAGAAAATCAAAAACCGAAAAATGCTGCTTGCTTAAGTATTCAACTCCCCAGGTTCCAGAAGCTCCAGATGAAATATATTGTCTTAATGAGGACGCAGCTGACTTGAAATTGGACTTCACCTGTGAAATATTAAAACAGCTCCCATTTACTGCAGCCAAACCACCTCAGTTTATCTGCCTTTGAAAAGACTGTCAGTCTGAAGGAAAGTAGTGAAAATAAACACTAAGCATTCTAAATTAAAGATAAGCTAATAGAATTTCATAACTTAGGAATAGGGTGTAAAATTATATCTAAGAGGTTGGACATTCCTTTAAGCAGTGTCGGATTAATAGTGAGTAAGTTGAAGCTCCATCACACCACCCAAGCAGTACCTAGACAAGGACCTTCCTCAAAACTCAGGGCGAAAACAAAACAGAGACTGCTGAAGGAACCCAGAGTGATGCCAACAGTCGCTCTGAAGGAGTTACAGAGTACAGTGGATGAGAGTGGAGTAAAGGTGCACCAGACAACCATTTCAAGAGCTGTGCATAATTAAGGACTGTATGGGACGGTGGCTAGAAAGAAACCATATGAGCCATATGAAAGCCCAAGAGTGACCCAGGGAAGATGGATGTGCTGAAACCAAGATTAAGATCTTAAGATTAAGTTTCAAAATGATATACATGGTGCAAACCCAATGTAGGCCATACTTCAGATAACACCATCCTTACAGTGAAATATGGTGGTGATAGCATCATGCTCTGGGATTGCTTTTCATCCTTGGGTCTGGACTTCCCAAAATTAAAGGGAGGATGGATTGTGCAAAATACTTGGGGATATTACAAGAGAACCTGTTTTAGTTCTGCTAAAAAAAAAAAAAACCCACACAAATAAATAAATAAAGCTTGAGAGAAATGTCACCTTTCAACAAGGCAATGGTCCAAAAAGCAATTTAGGAGTGGTTAAAAACTGAAAGGTCAATGTTATACAGTGGCCAAGTAAAAGACCAGATCTGAATCCCATTGAGAATCTGTGGCACTGTTTGACAATTGCAGTCAACCAAGCTGAAGATCCTGGAGTAACTCTGCCAGGAAGAATGGGTGAAAATCAAAGCTGTAGGAACTTCCAACAGACTTAAAGCTGTACCTTCTTCCCGAGTACTAGTCTGAAGGGGTTAAATACTTATGCAAGCAGCATGTTTCATTTTTTTATTGTTTTTTTTAAAAGGTCTGCTGACAAATAATGAATTTGGATTTTGAAGATATACTTTAAGAGCAAATTGGTTTGCAGTGAAAATGCTGGCTGGACCAATCCTGTATAAGTGTCATTTGTAATCCAGACGAATCTGATGATCTGAATTGGTTTTTTTTAATCGTTTTGCATATTTTGAATACTTTTGCAAGGCGCTGTATGTTTTACCCAAACAACATAGAAATTTAGGTTTTATTTAGGTTCTTTTCTAACATCGCCTTGGCGTCTGCCTGCCAAAATCATGTCGTGTACAGAGTCTGTTTAACAAATGCAGCGGTAAAAACAGTCGCCAGCTAAGTGTGATTTCCACAAGATTTAGTCTTTTTTTTTTTTCCGACAGTTTCATACCGTAGTGAAACTGTCAGAAGTCTGATTAAGTCAGTTTCTGATCTGATACAGGAAGTCTGCGATGTTCATACTGCATTGCTGCAGTTCGCCAGTAATAATGTTAAGTAGGTTAAGGATATAGAAGATAATATCCAAGTTTGGCCATGTTTTGAAACGGTTATAAATCATCTTTTGATGAACTGGACCACCGACTGCACCCCAGGCCTCTTCACCGGACATCAGACTCATGCTCTTGTGGTTGAATGAGCACAAATCCCCACAGCCGCATTCCAAAATCTAGCGGAAAGCAGCGGGTGGACTAAATCTGGAATGTGGTGTTTCAAAAACCTTTGGCCATATAGTGTATCTGTTAAAGGAGTGTGTTGACATGACTGAGAATTGTTAAAATATACAAACGGCAGCTTGATCTACAGTTATACAAGAGCGCTGTAGAACTGATCTGTGCTGTGGCGGAAAGCAAGAGAGCTTTCTTAACATTCTGCCTTCTGTTTATTTATTTATTTATTTATTATAGATTACCATCATGCAGCTCCGTTAGGGCTGACGCGAGGGAAGAGGAGGGTGTAACTGTGTTGTGATAAAAGCAGCCACGAAACGCTACAGATGAAGTTTCATATGTGAAATGAAATTAGATTGATTTGGGTTGTAATTTTTTGCGCTCATTCAGGCAGAGGTAAAATTGCTTCAGCTTCTGCTTTTCTTTTTTGGCAGAGCTGATTGCTTTCTTCAGGTCACATTTAAGCTGGCTATCTGAATCTTTCCACTTTTACACCAGTGAACGCCTCTCTCTCTCTCTCTCTTTCACTCTCTCTCTCTCTCTCTCATGCAATACGGTCTTTCTAGTTGTAAGCAGTCATCCTCATAAAATGTGATAGATGGTGTAACTGAATCAGGATGGTTGTGAGCGCTTTTCTTTTTAGCTGTAAAAACTTCGAGTCAGTAAATGCAGCTCTTAAGCTTCTCATCACTCTTCTGCTTTTTGAGATCCCCAGTCCGGTGTTTTTCCTGTACACTCGGGAATGATGAAGTGTGTGTTAGTTCTTTAATGTGTGTGTGTGTGTCTCAGATCTGGCAGTGTGGTGGGACGCTGGAGATCGTGACGTGTTCTCACGTGGGACACGTTTTCCGTAAGGCCACGCCGTACACGTTCCCCGGGGGCACAGGCCAGATCATCAACAAGAACAACAGACGCCTGGCTGAGGTGTGGATGGATGAGTTTAAGAATTTCTTCTACATCATTTCACCTGGTGAGTTCCACACAATTACACAAGCTCTGCTCTCTCCCTCTTTCTCTGTCTCTCTCTCTCTCTCTCTCTCTCTCTGCCTCTCTCCCTCTTCCTCTGTCTGTCTGCTGCTCTCCTCTTTCTCTCTCTCTGTCCCCCCCACACACACGCAATACCCCCCACTCTCTCTGTCACTATCTCTCTCTCTCAAACACACACACATGCACATGATACCTCCCCAGTCTCTCTCTCTCTCTCTCTCTCTCTCTCTCTCTCTCTCTCTCTCTCTCTCTCTGTCGTCCTCCCTCCCTTACAAACACATGCACACAATACCACCCCCCCATTCTCCCTGTCTCTCTGTCAAAGTCAAAAGGTTGCTTTATTGGCCAGACAGATATTAGCATTTGTATTGCCAAAGCTTGGATATAGACTTTGGGAACAAATTAGAAAATAACTAAAGAAAAATATGTATAGAAACAAATGTACATACATTCAACAAAACTGTCAAAACGAAACACTAGTAATGAC
>JAKKZN010000022.1:6346294-6358794 GCA_033441825.1 Pangasius elongatus | reverse complement strand
GTCTCAGTGTGTGTACACTCCCCCGCTGGTGTGTAGCTGTATTTTGGTAATTAGTGATGTTTACGTGTTTGACACAGGGCCAGCGGTGAACACATTTCTTTACGCCTGTGCAAAGCAAAGCTACTGCAGAAATATATTTCATCAGTGTGCCAGCCCCCGCATGCAGCAGAGCGACCAATCACAGGACAGCGGTGTCCAGTTCACTACAGCTAGAGCTTATAATGTGTCTGTGCATCTCGTAGATTCGGAACGTGGAGACTAACCAGTGTCTGGACAACATGGCGCGGAAAGAGAATGAAAAAGTGGGCATCTTCAACTGTCATGGCATGGGAGGCAACCAGGTCAGGACATTCTCTCTCTCTCTCTCTCTCTCTCTCTGCCTGTCTGTCTGTCTCTCTCTCTCTGTCTGTCTCTCTCTCTCTCTCTCTCTCTCGCTCTCTCATTATTTCGTTACCCGGTCGCGAGCTTAGAAAATGATCGTGTGTCTGTGTGTGTCGTGTTTGCAGGTTTTCTCTTACACAGCCAACAAGGAGATCCGAACAGACGACCTGTGTCTAGACGTGTCCAAACTGAACGGGCCTGTAATGATGCTCAAGTGCCATCATCTGAAAGGCAACCAGCTGTGGGAGTACGATCCTCTGGTGAGCGCGTGGACTCGGTTACAGAAATATTGCCATTCACTAATGAGTAATACCTGCAGTAAGTGGTACTGTGAGCACAAACATACAGATGTTTTATTTCAATACAGGTAACAGCAGTGAGCCTTTATTAAGGTCGTAGAGGGATCTCAGTCCACTCCGAGATCAATGCAGAAGATTTTAAACTTGTGTGTGTGTGTGTGTGTGTGTGTGTGTGTGTGTGTGTGTGTGTGTGTGTGTGAGACCACAGGTTTTCAGTACGGTTGTAATCCAGACACTGATTGCATTGTTGCAAAATATTAATTTTGTATTCCCACAACCATGTTGATGTCGATGTATATTCTGGTCATTATCTTAATGAATAATCCATCGCAACCTCCTGGCAGAGGCAACCATATTAGGTTTACGCTAATATATTCTAGGCAGTGGTACTCAGTGGTCAAGATGTTGGACTGCTGATCGGAGGATCACGAGTTCAGATCCTCCAAGCTACCACTGTTGGGCCCTTGAGCACGGCCCTTATCCCTCAGCTGCTCAGTGGTATAAATGAGGAAAAATGCAAGTCGCTGTGGATAAGGGCGTCTGCTGAAGGCCATGAATGTAAATGTAAATGTAAATGATGCCCCTGGTCCACTAGCTGCGATGTTGTGCAGGGTCAAAACATCTGACCACACCACACATTTCCGATTGTAGTTTCAGTGACACATAGCGAGGTTCAGGCTCTGTGGTTTGTGCGATTCTCTGAGGAAGAATTTTCTTTGTGCAGCTCATTTAAACAGATAGTTGTTATGGAGGTGGAGGCAGTTTTTATCATGCATTGTTTGCTTTTTTTTTTATTTATTTTTATTATTATTATTATTATTATTATTATTATAACAACCCTGATTGAGCTTAAGAGCATTTTTCACTGCTTATGTATTTTGTATTTTGTACTTGTACAGGTCAACAACCGTGTGTGTGTGTGTGTGTGTGTGTGTGTGTGTGTGTGTGTTGAAAAATGGACAAAAGGAAAAACATAAAAAAAAAATAGATTTTTTAATAAATAGAAGGGAAGCTTTTTGAATTTAGAGAATGTATTTATGTTCTATAAGGGTACCAATAATTTTGGCATTAGAAAGTAATATTTAAAAATTCTTAGGAGAATTATTATTTGCTGATGTAGGATAAATAATTAGTCCAGTTGGGGGGGAAAAAAAACCCAGATAATTATAATATGTAATATTTATTTTATATAGCAACCAGTTAGCAACAGCCTAGCAAACACATGGCATAGCAACCACACATCAGAGCAATAGCAACCATCTGGAGCACCATAGCTATGACCTAGTAACACCCTAGTAACCACCTGGAATACCATAGCCTAGTAACACCCTAGCAACCTGTTGCAATATCATAGCAACCAACTACCAAGCACCAGGATTGCCATGGCAAGCACCTGGAAACACCCTAACAACCACCAGATTACATAGCAATCTGGACCATGTAGCAACATCTTAGCAACCAGCAACCACCTAGCAACAACCAACAATCACTAGACATCACCTGGCATACCATAGCAACCACCTAGACTACCATACCAAGCACATAGCAACCCCTATCCACCACCTACAATACCACAGAACCGCATAGCAACCAACTAGCAACACTCTACCAATCACATGGAGTAGTATAATATTAACCACCTAGCAAAGCCCTAGCAATCTCCTGACATCACCGGGGGATTTCATGCTGCTCTGCCTTTTCTTCAGGAAACACACTGTTCTAGTTTTATTTACATTTCACACACACACACACACACACACACACACACACACACACACACACACACACACACACACACGCACGCCCTTTGTAGTGAGCTTTATCCAGCCTGCAGTGTTGGAGGGTTGATGGTGCTTCTTGTGCTGAGACAGCTGTCACTCAGTTTAAATATCACGCTGATGTTCAGTGAGTTAAAGAGCTGCTGCGCTGTGCAGAGAGAGAGAGAGAGGGAGAGAGAGAGAGAGAGAGAGAGAGACTAGTGCACGGTCATTCTGAACAACGCTCTGTGCATTCCACCGAAGCCATCACTGGTTTGTGGAAACGTCACTCTAATCGTTGCCTCTCCTCTTCCTCCTCCTCCTCATCCTTCTCTTCATCACACTGGCCTCATGCCCGGGGCGGGAGGACTGAAACAGGAGCCTGCAGCAGACTTTCCACTGTCAATAAAAGTTCTGTTTAGGGAGAAAGCGAGGGAGGAAAGAGAGGGAGGAGGAGGAGGTAGAGTGACAAAGATCAGGGGATCACTTGTCAAAGCAACTACCTCCGGTGCATGTTTTAGCATAAATCACCATCACTTTCCAACTGAGGTGTGTGTGTATGTGTGTGCGCTCACGTGTATGCGTGCGTGCGTGTGTGTGCGTGTGCGTGTGTGCGTGCGCGCACGTGTGTGTGCGTGTGTGTAGTCTGTGAGTTCTCTTAGTGCAGATATTATTTGGTTTTATATATAATGTGTATTCATTAGAACATACTGCACACTTGTGGTGAAAAATCCCCCCTAATCGACTTGCATATCAGTATTTACACTTATTATCTGATATTCTGATATTTATGTGTAATGGGATTCTGAGGTTTCGGTTTGATCTAGTTTATAGCATGCTTGTTCTGGCTTGTTTACATGGGTCACTTTTCCTAGATTAGTCTTTTAATCTTAATTTTAGAAATCTTTTTTTTTTTTTTTTTTTTTTTAAGAAAAAATGCATTTTCACTTTCTAGAGCTGCATGTTTCAGCTGTGTGTGGCAGCTCTAAACAATATCACCTGCCACTTAGAATTCCTGACCTTTCAATTTGGATGAAATGAGTATTCTTTATAGATGATTTCTTTTTTTTTTTTAAATCAGGAGTAGTGAGAAAGAGAAGAGTCAAACTCCACTGTAAATGACTTCATCCAAAATCTATTTCATAATGAAACTCTTTGAGTTGACTTCTTTAGCTTAACCTTCTTTAACAGACATGCAAGTCCTTTCTCTTCCAACGTTACTCACAATGCCATTCGAACTACCTGCTCATGGTGGTGCGGTGGGATTTAGCCTTCACTCCCTCTCCACCTGAAGAGAGCGATGCAGCAGCGCTTTAGTCCTTTAGTCTGTCCAGCTCTCTCACCTCCTCATCTGTACAGTCTGCTCCAACAGCTTCCAAACTTTAATATCGCATGCTAATCTCAAGCACTGTCATCATCCATCATCCTCCATCATGCTTAATAACTTATAGATTGTAACTAGCCAAGCTGTTGAGGTGGTTGTTAGCCACGCCCCCTCCACTATTTCTAAGTTGGCGTTCTCATTAATTTGACTTTGAACATCTCTGGAAAATGATGACTGAGAAAAGTAGCTTTTGTCTGAGGTCAAGTCTGTGTTATGTTAGGATTATCTTTTTAGTGTGTTTTATATGCAGCACTGGACTGAGCAGGGGATGTTTTTTTTTTTTTAATAAAGATATTAGGAGCATGTTTTGCTGGGACTGGCATCTGTCTTAAAAATGCAGCTGAGGAAATGAAACATCCGTAAACATGCCACATGTCCCAGGATTCAGCAGCCCCTTGTTGCTTTGGTAACAGTGATACCGAACGCCGCACACTTGCACCTGCGTTTGGTTATGAATTAAACACACTGGAGTTCAGTGTAAAGTTTATTTCGAGTCTCCAATCAAAAGAAATGATTCAGATTAATAAAAATGTCGCATATGAACATAGCCATGGTAGAGCTGCTTCATTCAACTCTCAAACCTGTAACTCTGTCAAAGTTTCATCCTGTAAAGACAGCCAGAGACAGGAGATTGTTTCTATGGTAACAATCTGTGTCTATAGTCAAGGTACATAAATCTCCCAAGGTTTGACACCGCAGAGTTTCCTTAAAGCGCAATCACGAGCACGATCATGAGTAAAGCCCCACCTGAGATTAATGCCTGCTGGTGCAGAAATTAGGACGAGTGGTACGTGATATAACGTGAGTCACGTGAGTTGCAATCGACAGTGTGTATCAGAGTTCACGAGCACACACACACACACACACACACACACACACACACACACACACACACACACACACACAGCCCAAATCTGACAACTGAACATTCATTGTATTCATGTGACACTGCCATGGATTCAACTCATCACATATCTAACTGCAGTGTAACACACAAACACCATGTATTCTCTCTCTCTCTCTCTCTCTCTCTCTCTCTCTCTCTCTCTCTCTGTCTGTCTGTCTCTCTCTCCCTCTCTCTCTCTCTCTCTCTCTCTCTCTCTCTCTCTCTGCCCTTGTCTGTCTCTCTGTCTCTGTTTCTCTCAATCTGGTTGTCTGATTCTTTTGCTCTCTCTCTCTCTCTCTCTCTCTCTCTCTCTCTCTGTGTGTGTTTCTGTTTCTCTAAATCTGGTTGTCTGACTCTTGCTCTTTCTCTCTCTCTCTCACGGTCTCTATCACTGTCTCTCTCTCTCTCTCTCCCCCTCCCTACTTCCCTGTCTTCTCTTTCCCTCATCTGTCTGTCTCTTTTTCCATCTATCCCTGTCTCTCTGTCTGTCCTTCTCTCTCTCTCTCTCTCTCTAATATAAGTCACGTTATTTTTGGTCTTAGGAGGACAAAAAGTGCTAGTTGGTACATTTTCGGACGGGGCAAGCTAAAAAGGAAAATGTTGAACGAGGTCAGGATTTTGATTTTAATGTGTGCAAGTCTTTTTTTTTCTTTTTTTTTTTTTTTAAATTGCAAGCAAGGATGCAGTTTGATTTTAAAGTCTATCACTCAATGCCAGACTTGGCAGGCTTTGAAAAAGTGTGGGATTTCAGAGGAGCCCTCTTTCCTATTAATAATGATGATCTAACCTTTTCTGACTTGTTTAAAAAGTTGGATTGTTAAAACTCCAAACTCTCTCTCTCTCTCTCTCTCTCTCTCTCTCTCTCTCTCCCTCTCTCTCTGCAGAAGCTGACTCTGGTGCACGTGAACAGTAATCAGTGTCTGGATAAAGCGTCGGAGGACGACAGCCAGGTGCCCAGCGTCAGAGACTGCAGCGGCAGCCGCTCACAACAGTGGCTCCTACGCAACGTCACACTGCCCGAAATCTTCTGAGCACACACGGCAACGCACATGAGGACGTACGGAGAGACAGACGGACACACTCCTCACACCAGCTCTGGTGGAGAAAGAAGAAAAGGGGAGGGAGGGAGGGAGGGAGAAAGCTGGATGATCTCTCTACACTATCCTTTCACTTCCTGATGGTGTGGTCTTGAGGCAGAGCCAAAATAACAGACATACACGTGTACATGAATCTCCCCATCACTCCACTTTACTGACACCCACAACGAGATGGAGAGAGCAGAAGAAGAAGAAGAAGAAGAAGAGACTGTATTTTATGCAGAGAAACTTAGGATCAGTGGCCTTGTCTTCCTTTGAGGAGCAGAGGGTGATTAGGTGATGTTTACCAGTTGCCTCCTTTTTAGAATATAAGAATATTGTGTGCATGTGTGCGCGCGTGTGTGCGTGTGCGTGTGCGTGTGTGTGTGTGTGTGTTGCTGAGACAGAGAGAAAGACTGTATGTGGCTACACTGTGGCTTTTTAATTTAATTCTTTCACAAGTTTAACAAGCATTGAGCACATTTAGATTACAACACATATCAGTAGCTGCTTTCACGATCTGTTCTCTGATTGGTCAGCATAGGAGCGATGGACTTCCCCCGACGGCTTAGCTTCATCTATCAATCTAATAATAATGAAAAAAATAATAAAAAACCCACAGTGTAAAATGAACAAAAATATCAGATTAGTAAACGATGAACAGGGTGACTGTCTTAACCAGTAAGTATGTAGAATCTTGTGTCTTTTATATATATTTTTAATGAAGGCCCCAAAGTCATTCCTTTAATTTTGACTAAATGTGGTTAGTTTAGTTGCAGTTTGTAAGATGTTTGTTGCTTTTTTTTACATTTTTTTTTTAAATGCTAACACGCAGACTTGCCCAGAAGTGGGTTAACCCTGAACTTTTGCCTTCCTCTGCAGCGAAGCCTTTCTGATTAGTAGGAACTACATTGCGCATAAGCACAGGGATTTCATCAAGGAACGAAGGAGTCTTTATTCTGTTGTCGAGTCATATATCATTTACAGATTCAAGGGCTTAGCCTTTCTGTTTGTGTGTGTGTGTGTGTGTGTTTGTGTGTGCACATATTGTCTTTTTCTGTATGGAAATCGTTACTGTTTTATGTCTGTGTAGATCCTGTATTTAAATTTACACACACACACACACACACACACACACACACACACACAAAATCACTTCATTTATGTTTTTTTTTTTTTACTTGTGCAAAGGCCAAAAGAGATTCAGCTAGCATGTCAGTTATTTTACATTTCATTCGATTATTCACGCATTTAAGTGACTTTTTATATTGCATTGTAAAATCATGTGTTAATGTTTTGTGTCTTTACTCGGTTCTCATATCAATGGAGGCTGCAAAAAAAAAAAAAGAAAAGAAAAGAAAAAAAGAGATTGCTGCTTAGCACTGACTGTGGATGTGAAAAACAGTTCCCCCTCCCACCTCTGCTTCAACGTTTCCCTCCCTCTGTAATCCGGATGAAGGACAAGCAGAACGTTTTCCCAGAAATAATGGCATGATGGAAAAGGAATGAGTGCAAACAGATACTCGCGCGTGTGTGTGTGTGTGTGTGTGTGTGTGTGTGTGTGTGTGTGTGTGTAGGTCAGAGAGGGGCATCAGAGAGATCTACCCATCATCCCACTCCTTCAGTCCCTCATGGACTACTAGAGTTTACACAGTTTTTCCCCCTCCGTCTGACGTGACCGGGTGTCATCTCTACAGAGGGGTGTGTGCATGTGCGTATGTGTGTACGAGTGTGTGTCAGAGCAGCATGCATGTGTGTTAGTGTTTCTGACTGTCAGAGGGGTTTTTTGTTTTTTGTTTTGTTTTGTTTTTTTGCTTTTTTTTTCTTTAAAGCTGAATGATGGTGTGGCCTAAAGATTGACAGGTCACAGCACACGGAGCTTGATCCACAGGCTGGAGAAATAAACAGAGAACGTTTACAGTCCAGCAGATCTGCCGTGCCCTGGTCTGTACTTTCACGCATTACAGCACACACACATTTGAGACCATTTCACTCAGATATTATGTGAGCTTAGTAGTATACGGTATGCTGAAGTGTAGAGTACGCTGCTACGAGTTATTCAAAAGTACGCCAGAAGAGCAGCCCCGATAAAAACAACATAGGAGCCAATCAAAATACGATTCTAGAATGACTGACAGGTGCATCAGTGTTTTGAAATTGCCAGTAATAACTGGTGCTCCTGGAAGCCCCGCCCCCTCTCGCCATCTCACGTTAGCAATGTTTTGGATGCGTTGACACGGGCACACTCACATTCTGTCAAGGTGAATGGAGAATATTTTGAAAATCTCTCAATCTATACAGGAACACTTGTACACCCGCTCATTCATGCATCCAATCAGCCAATCATGTGGCAGCGGAACAATGCATAAAATCCTGGAGATACAGGTCAAGAGCTTCAGGTAACGTTCACCTCAGACATCAGAAGAATCTAAATGTGTCTCATATCTCAGTGACTGTGACCGTGGCACGGTTGTTGGTGCCAGATGGGCTGCTTTGAGGTTTTCAGACACTGCTGATCTCCTGGGAGTTTCACATACAGCAATCTGTAGCGTTTATTGATGGCCCAGATTCTCGTTCTTGGCTGATGGGAGTGGAACCCGATCTGGTCTTATGCTGTCGTAGCCCTTTCTGGGATGCTTTTCTGTTCACCACGGATGTAAAGAGTGGTTATTTGAGTTACCGTAGCCTTCCTGTCAGCTTGAACCAGTCTGGCCATTCTCCTCTGACATCACTCGTTAACAAGGCGTGTTCATCCACTGCTGCTAACTGGATGTTTTGGGGGTTTTTTTTGGGTTTCGCACAATTCTGTGTAAACTCTAGAGACTGTTGAGTGTGAAATTCCCAGGAGATCAGCCATTTCTGAAATACTCAAACCAGCCCATCTGGCAGCAGCAGCCATGCAATGATCGAAGTCACTGAGATCATATTTTTTCCCGTGAACATTAACTGAAGCTCTTGCCCTGTATCTGCAGGATTTTATGCATTATGCTGCTGCCACATGATTGGCTGATTAGATAATTGCATGAATGAACAATGGCGCTCCTAATAAAGTTGCTGGGGAGTGTGTATATATATACATAGAAAATATCAATCCCTTAATCTCAGTAAATAACTCATTAATAAATGGTAATAAACTCAGCAGAGAAAGACGTGAAGCCTATGAAGACCATATTGCGCTCAGTAAGTCGAACACAGGTTTTGATGATGTATTCAAAAAAATAATAAAAGACTGATGGAATTGTGTATACTTTATGAAAGTGTAAGGTAGCTCACATTGTTTTTATTTCATTTAACAGACGAGCGAGCACTCTGATGAAGCCATCAGGTAGAAAGAGCCAGGCAATCAGACAAAACACACACACACACTCAGAGAGAACCTGGCCATGAAGGAAGAATACAGATAGATCTCAAGAAAGATAAAAAGGCAAGTCGATAGCTCTGTTCATTGTAATTGTGGAAGGCTGAAACAATCGATTTCAATCTTCCACTCACTGGCCCGACAGCTCTCTGATGGCTGTAATGGTGGGGTGGGTCATGGTCATGTGACCTTCGCAGGGCATAAAGGTCAAATTGTCAGACAAGGACCGAGTGACAGAGTAGGCTTTCATAAAATATTCATAGGTTCAGTGATATTTGTAGAATTATGACCCATTTAGGTAAAGTGGGTTTGGGGTAATCAGGAAGCAAGACAGTTATTTCTTTTAAAATAGTTTTAATAGTACAGTATAATGAAACAATAAAAAAAATTAATGGCTAGACACCATTTCAAAAGGAACACAATCCAGGCAGTTCTGTTCAATAAATCATAAATCACTGACTTACCATTTGTAAAAATACAAACTATTAAATCTTCCATTTGGTGTAGAATTCATCCAAGCATATCCATCACCTCCTGAATGAGCAAAATATCCTACTATACCATCAATTATAAGAGACTAATCCTAGGAGGTTATGCATCAGTGCTACATATCGATCAAGCTATCAAAACGCCTACATTTTAAAATTCTACCTGTGTGTGTGTGCGCGCGCATGAGCATGAATCTGTCTTTGGTCTTTCTGCATCCGCAGTTCCCCTTCACACTCTTCTTCCATTAAGCTTTCCCTCCACTCCTCCACTCCTCCACTCGCTGAACCGGCAGCAAACTTCACCTGTGAGCAATGGCACCGCTGCTGATAGCTAGGAGCAGGAGCTTTGCTAATATTAAGCAGTGCATGAAAAAGCACGCATGTCAATCAAAAATGAGTTGCAGCAATGACTCAGGAAAAAGCGCAAGATGATGTGTGGGACAAGAAGCAGACAAAAAAATAATGCTGGGACATTATGTATTCCATGAGCACACAACGTGGTGACAAAGTCATCACTTAGAAGTGTTTAGTGTAGTCAGGGGAATGAATCAGGGGAGATAAGGCAAAGGTGTGTGTGTGCGCGCTCTCTCTCTCTCACCCATACACACTTTCTTATTATACTTATTAGGACCTTCCACTGATATAATTATTAATGCAGCTGATTTAGGCTATGCTACACCTACATGTAACACTAACCTTAAGCTCAGTAACCGAAAGGAAACCGTCCAGCTCTTAGTCCCCCCCCCTTCCCCCAATACATGCTTATTTTAAAAATAAAAGTTTTTTCTAGTGGGAACCAGCAAAATGTCCCCACAAGATCAAAACTGTCAGATATTCCTAGCATTGTGGGGATTTGGTCCCCACCAGGATATAAAAACACACACACAAACACACACACACACAAGCATGTACAAGAGTAGTGCTTATGGAGTTATGATATGTGATAAGTCTTAACAACCGCACGTTCACTAAATGAGAACAGTGTTCAACATTTAAATAATAATAATCAGAAGGTAGCAATCCCACACACGCGCACACACGGCAGTGCTGTACATAGCAGGGTAAATGTCACATTATGTTATATAAATATTTCATTAACATGAACCAAACTCAAATGGAAAAAAACTGTAATAATAAAAACAGTGAAAATGTAGCAGTTGTGAGTTTTACAGTCAAGCGCTGTGTGCAAACAATTCCTCGAACAATCATAGAGTGCTAGTTGAGTTTGTAGCTGCTATGCTAGACGAGACACAATCCTGCTAACTGAACTTTGCGCTCAGGTGTTAGAAGTGTAAATTATATTGCACTCAAATAACCCAGGCTCTGGAAGCGTAGCCTTATCACTGAGCGACTTCAGAAGCATTTTACACTGATCCTGAGCTGATCGCGAGCTCGTCAGCCCTCCAGGTACAGTTTCAGTGGCCGAGACTTCTGTGTCCTTTTGGAGGAGGTTCCAGACTCGGGCTGGTCAGAGGAGTGAGGGCCGAGTAACAGCAGGGCGGGCGGGAAAGCAGCTCGGGCTTCTTTCACTCGGTCACTCTCTTCAGCAGCAGAGGAGAGTCCAGGAACGGCCTGCAGGAGGCTCGGGGTCAGTAACTGTGTCCATAGCAATGTGAACGTGTCATGTGATAAAGGAGGGTTCTAAAGTACATTTTTTTAGAGTGTGTGTGTGTGAGAGAGAAAGAGTATGACCAAAGGCACATTCTCACTGAATTCCCAGAATCCTCTGAGGAACTAAAGGGCTCTCATGTCATTCTGAAGGAGAACTACACAATTCAAGGTTATATTCCTGGTTTGCACTTCCACCAAACTGCAGGAACAGTGAAATAACAGTAGTGACACCTGGAACTATCTGTCCACTCACTCGTGTCTCTTATGTACATCTAGAGGATTAAAAGTGACCTCCACGACAGATGAAACGTCAGAACATCCCTCTTCATCTGGTTTCCAAGTCAAACTGTAAAATGTTTAGCCATTTCATGCACTGCGATATTAAAACACACTGAAGTTCCGTCTCTTTAAATCTTTCCACCGTCGTCATGATTGTCGTCATGAACTGCATCTCAATTCGAAAACTCTGACCTTACATTCAGAAGTAATTTAATGAACTAGAATCCAGAAGACTGATATGCAAAACAGACCTTTCGCTAGGTTTGTAGGCTGCATGAGACGATTTAAAATTCAAAGACTGACTGCAAAAGGAAAACCTGTGATGCGGTGCTAGATTGTTCAGTTAGAGGCTCCACATGGGCATGTGGCATTCATTTCTGACGATGTGCACAAGTGATGCTCCAAACAACCACAGGATACGGCTTGGCAGCCATCTTGCGCACGTGTACATGCAGTTAAAAGCAAGTATAATCCAGCCTTAAGACGTGTGTATCCGGACTAAAGTCTCAGAAGCATGTGGTTTTTAACTTTCGTGCAGGAAGTCAGAAGTCGTCAAATACAAACTGAAACTTTCACTACCAATATTGTATATGAATATTGTATTACAAGCTCAAATACATTTCTTATTCTTATATGTTCTTTGATGCCTGCATTTGACCAATCAGTGCTCAGGATGGGAAGCTCCACCCACTCTGGAAGAGGAATTTACACAGGTGGAAATACAGACCAGGAAGTAAAATTGCTCTGGTTCTTTCAGTGGAAGAGTGTGTGTGTGGTTTTATACTGTAACGTCTACATCTATGGTAAGGGAAAGCTGATGTGTACTTGATTTTGTGAGAGTGTGTGTGTGTGTGTGTGTGTGTGTGTGTGTGTGTGTGTGTGTGTGTGTGTGTGTGTGTGTGTATACCTGCCCAGGTGTTGAGGGAAGTTGCTCTGCACTGGTGTCGGTTGGCTGCTGCTCGGGCTCATCAGCATGGCACT
>JAKKZN010000022.1:6333090-6344634 GCA_033441825.1 Pangasius elongatus | reverse complement strand
TAACACAAATTAGTGCAAAGGAGAATTAAAAAATGTGTCACTACATCATGTAACCAAAATACGTAATTAGACCACGCAAATCGTGATTTAATGCACCAGATTAAACTGTTACACCACAGTGCTGTCAAATTCTCTATTCTGATTGGTCGGAAGGTGTTGATTAATTTTCTGTAACAGCAGCTCGGACAGTAGTTTCAACTCTAATTCATGTCACATTATTGTTTCTATAGTAACCATTTACACAAAGACTCGTACAGCTGATATCGTTGAGTTTTCTTTCAGATGTTTATTCAGCATTTATGGAAGGAGTCTCCAGTGTCGGAGTTAAAGCTGTAGCTATGTTTTCTGCAATAGGAATGGCTTCAGGATGGCAGTTTCATTCTTATGAAATTCATGAGAGAGAATATAGTGAAGTGATAATAGAAACCGATTGTTTCGAGGACGTTCCACAACATTAAACGTTACTCTAAAGAGATAAAAAGTATGACGTGTCATTCATTAATAAATAAAAATGTTTAATCGCTGGCAAATTGCTGTAGCAAAACACCAGGAATAAAAGATGTTAGGACATGCAGTTATAGGAAAATAATCAACTTCCTGGTGTTGAGTATTTGCTTATAATGGCACACCCCACCGCGTTTTATTCCTTATTCAGCCGATGAGCTTCCGCTAAACTCACCAATTAATGTGTGATTAATTGCGGAAACCAGAAATCATGATTAAATTAAGATTAATCATGCAGCACTAATATATTCTCAAATATATTCAAGGCTCTGAGTGTTGCACTGAGTGGCATATAAATGACACAATCCCAAATTTCTGTTAGTACTCGTAGAAAAAAATCATATTTATTCATCAGCTACTGCTGGAAAAAAAGCCAGAGGAGCTGGAAGCACAACAAAAAGCTAAAAATGTTTATCTATTACCTGTTATCTTTAAATGATATGATGAATAAAGGAAAAATGATCTAATATTTCTCATAATTATATAGCACATGTAAAGCCATCAGGCCTATTTCAAGACATATTTCGTGATTTCAAGCTTGTCTTATTCTGTTAACAGATAATTTTGCTTTTTTTCTAGAAATAAACACTGGAAATAAGCAAAACGATTCACCAGTAGAATAAAGCCTGAAAGGAGTGAAATACTGTATATATATATATTTAGAAATAGGCTTAATGGGCTCATATCTATTTAAAGCTAATCTAATAAAAAGTGTTAGTTGAATTTGCCTTTATTCAAAATTTTCTTACTTGCCAAGATATCATTTCTGCAGTGTTTGTGTTCGCATAGTGTTTTTAGTTAGGTTTTTTTTTTTTTTTTTGCTTGTTTATTTTCTTTCTTGTTTTTTATTAGCAGTCAGGAGGAAGTGTGAAGCAAAAATTAGACATAATTACTACACAACCGTCTGTTCCCTGGGCATACGACAAAGTCTTGAATCTTAATTAGGATATAATATTCGAATAAATCAGATAAACCTGCAGTACTTAAACTATTATTATTATTGTTGTTGTTGTTGTTGTTGTTGTTTATTCCTACTACAATATATGAAGGCCTTAACTTCGAGCTCAAAAATGGATGACACAATGTGTGTGTGTGTGTGTGTAAATTCCACATTAAGATGTGGGGGTGGACAGACAGGGGTAAGAGAGATAAGAACGAGAAACCAGAACTCTGGCAACATTCTCCCACATGAACGCTGGCAGATGGATACAGGTTTCCTGAGTAAACTCTGTGGGTGCTTGTGTGCTGTGTGTGCTGTGTGTGTGTGTGTGTGTGTGTGTGTGTGTGTGTGTGTGTGCGCGTGGCAGCTAAGCCAACAAAACACGCATATATAAATAGGTAACTACTTTCTGAGACTGTCTGTCTTACCTGAGGGGATGAAGACGATGTTGATGCCAAAGATGGTGTGTGTGAGCCAGGTGTAGAGGCCATAAAATCCTGCCATCTTTAGAGACGCATCAAACACACCTCTGAGAGAGAGAGAGGGAGAGAGAGAGAGAGAGAGAAGGAGGGGGGAGAAGGAAAGGGAGTCAGGAAAACACTGTTTTTCACCCTAATGTTAAAATGAACATGAAAATGGTTCCATTGGACAACTGGGCCACTTTAGTTGAGAGCACACACACACACACACACCACACACACCACATACACACCACACACACACACATTTCCTTAACTAAACACTGGAGCACAGTGTGAATCATGCAAATTCTTCGACTTGTTTCCTTTCGACCATGACAAAAACTCAGCCACAGCTGCATCCTGACTTGGAAATGTGCGTGCTAGCTTTAGTATTTGAAGGATAAATCTGTTTCTAAGCCAACTGTTTTATAAAAAAAAAAAAAAAAAAAAGAAACTTCAGTTTTGCCCTGCTGTGCTGTAAAAATGATAGTTCTCTCTCGCCACCTTGTGGTTACTCTGGTTACTGCATCCAGAACTGTGGTGAAGGAATCAGTAATTGAATGTTAATACTTGAAATCAAGGCAGATCCAAAAGAATTGAAGTGTGTGTGTGTGTGTGCGCGTGTGTTGTTTTTTTTTTTTTGTCATTCAGTATTAGTGCTTCCATTCAGAGTGCAACCAAACCATAACAGAAAAGTACATTAGGTGCTGTGGCTGCCACACTGAGCACATTTCTAGTACGGCAAAAGTTACAGTGACTCATCTGAATCCAGAACTATCCACACCCTGCTCCAGTCTATAAACCATTCCAGAAAGCTGGAGGACTTTTCTGGAGAAGGTGATGTGGGGATTATTAATGTGCTGCCTAACTACAGTGCATACAGATAATATTCAGACCCCTTTATTTATTTCCCATTTTGTTATGTTGGAGCCTTATGCTAAAATGCTTCAAATGTTTTATTTTTTTCACATCAATCTACACTCTATACCCCATAATGACAAAGCGAAAACCAGATTTGTGATAACTTTGCAAATTTGTTCAAAAGAAAAAAACTGAAATATCACATTGACATAAGTATACACTCTTTGCTATGACACTTGAAATTTAGCTCAGGCGCATCCCACTTCTCTGGATCATCTTTGCGATGTTTCTACACTTTGACTGGAGTCTACCAGTGGCAAATTCAATTGATTTGGACATGATTTGGAAAGGCACACACCTGTCTACATGAGGTCTACCAGCTAAAAATGCATATCAGAGCAAAAACCAAGGCATGAGGTCAGAGGAACCTACTGCAGAGCTCAGAGACAGGATTGTGTCGAGGCATAGATCTGGGGAAGGCTACAAAATATTTCTGCTGCATTGAAGGTTCACAAGAGCACAGTGGCCTCCATAATTCTTAAACAGAAGGAGTTTGGAACAATCAGGACTCTAGAGCTGGCCTCCCAGCCAAACTGAGCAATCTGGTTAGAAGCGCCTTGGTAAGGCAGGTGACCAAGAACCCAATGGTCACTCTGGTTGAGCTGAAATGGAAATGGGAGAAACTTTCAGAAGGTCAACCATCACTGCAACACTCCACCGGTCTGGGCTTTATGGCAGAGTGGCCAGATGGAAGCCCCTCCCCTCCTCTCCCCTTTTAATTTTCTTAAAAATGTGCATGGCTTTGTAGCTTACATCACAGGGCTCTTATTCAGCTCTTATTTGGTCTGCAGCAATAAGAGACCCAAATGAAACCAAGGGTGCCAATACTTTGTTCTTACGCCACATAAAGACAGGGTTGAATGAAAAGATTTTTCAGATAATCATAGTTAAAATAAAAACATGCAAGGAGTATTTTGCTAAATCTCAGATAATTGTTCAACATGGTTGGCCTTATCTTTACCACGTTCTGGGATTTTTATTTGTAATTTTTTTTTTTTCTCCCTAATTTGTTTACCTGTCAATCCCCAGCCACACGCCAGCTCTCGCCATCACACCACAACTACCAGACACGGAGGGTGACGACTAACAGGTGCTTCCTCTGAGACAAGTGAAGCCAGCCAAATGCCTCTTTTCGAACTGCTGCTCATGCTGCATCAGCGCGCACAGTAACACGCTCGCTGGAAAGCGCTATCTACCCTCTTCCGCATACATGAGCTCACGGACACGCGTGACTGTTCAGTTTCACTGTGACTAGCTATTGACAGATATTAGATTTCTGCATATTAGTCTCTCAGTTGCTGCTGCACTTATTGCTGTTACACTACTCAGTAGGTACAGTCCATGTTCTGTGGATTTATTGTCCTGCACTCGTCTCACACCGTTGTGCATTTGCACTTTATGTAGTCTTGTGTACTGTTATGTGGTCCTGGAGAAACAACATTTTGTTCCAATGTATACAACTGTATAGAGGAATGAGAATAAAAACCCCACTTCGCTTGACAGCCAGCCGTCACTAGTGTTCTGCTGTGCATTCTGTAGTGCACTGTGTTCGAAATGCATTCTACACTGACAGTATGTTTAACCTGTGCACTGAGCATCTATGGTGAATAGGAAGCTGTTTGGAAACTGGTGTACATTGAAGTTGGAGGATTTCATGTGAGTCATGGATACTCTAAGAAGTCTAATATCGAGCTAAATAAATAAAGGTTAAATAAATAAATAAATCCTGAACGTTAAATCTCATGCTAATGGTAGTGTCGTACCACACTATCCAATGATATAATTGGAAGAGAGACATTTGGCAGAGAGTCACTACACATGTAATGAAGATTGGTGTGCTGTACTGTCCAACAGAAAGTTACAGAAGTTTTTTTTTTTTTTTTAAATAAATGGCAGTATGAATTGAGTGAAGGCTTGTGTCGACTGAGCTTGACCAACTCTTGGTACTTACTTACACACACTGTGTGTTCATGTATTTGTAACGGTGCTCTGCCACACTGTCAAGTGGAAAAATGAGTTTTGTTGCTCTTGTGTGTATTCGTGTGTGTGTGTGTGTGTATGTACCTGATGGCCTCCTCCACAGACTGGCCGATGATGTTGGATGAAGGCCCGGGCTGGGACAGGGGTGTGAGACTGATCACCCATTTAACGGGCTTGTAGTACTCACCACTGGAGCTCAGTAAGTAGAACAGTGTTGTCAGGAAAATCACCTACACACACACACACACACACACACACACACACACACACACACTCAGTGAATCAGAGAATCATAATGTGTGAAATACTGAATGTTGTACTGAATGTTATTTGTTTCTCCTCACAACAGCACAGTATGAATGTATAAATAACAGGCAATAGGCACCTAAGCCACAAAAATGGAGCAGTAGGTGTGTGTGTGTGTGTGTGTGTGTGTGTGTGTGTGTGTGTGTGTGTGTTACCAGTGAGAGGACAAAGTTGAGCAGTGCCGTGCCGCTGTGGAACAGTACAGTGAGCAGCGTCGTTGTTGTGGAGATCAGCAAACCGACATTCCGGCTCATCACAACCCAGAGAGACTCCACAATCTACACACACACATACACACACTGCAGGTTAATTGCACACACACACACACACACACACACACACACACACACACACACACACACACACCAGCACAAATCTGAACATAAACTGGATTTCATTAAACTCTAAAGAATATAAATAAATAAAATGACGACCACACAAACACACTATAACAGATCGTTAAGTGGTGGACTGCAGTCCCAGGAAAATATTTCAGCAAACCAAACTGAGTTCTTAAAAAAAATACTGTAAAAACAACATTCACTGATTCTCACTTTCTGAATATAAGCCAGCTCAGCTTCTGCTGCAGATCCTCTGTTGAGTGAGTGACTCTAGCCACTATGAAACAAACATCACTTCGAATTGTCTTATTTACAGCCATAAACTAATCACTAAAGCTTATAAGCATTAAAGCCTAACTGTTGTCACCATTCAGTCATGTTAGCTGCTTCTCCAGACGTTTGGAATTATATATAACTGGACCTTTAAAAATATTATTTTACAGGTATATATAGGTATCAGCGAGTTCAATTTAACACCATTTAATGCCAAACATGTTACTCCGCATATCTAGTTGCAAAATGCAGACCAAAGCAGTCTTGAGTTCAAGAGCACCATGTCCAAGTATTACCAGTGGTTACAATCTCTATAGCAATACATAAACATGGCGGAGTGCTGTGAGACAGAATAAAAGTGACTTACTAAGCAGGGTCGTTAAAGCTTATCACATAAGGAGAATGGTTCAGTTGTGCTACAGATAAGCAGAATGAGAAATAGCTACAGGAGACACATTTGTATTTTTTTCCATTTCAAGCACAGAGATGTGAAAGACAGCCGTCTTCCCTCAACTGAAAAAACCACACATATCTCATCTTATACCAAATTAGCAAGCGAAGGAAACATATCAGCACTTCCTTCCGTAACTATGAAAGAATGATAAGGTTTCACAAAATCAGTATTATATAAACATTATGTTCCTTCTATGTTCCTTCAGTGCAGATTATATTTCAGATCATTAAATTCTCCCCATTTTCAAACTAATTTAATCTTGGCCAATCCCCACCCACCAGCCAGCTCTGCCCTATCATACGACAGCTACCAGTCTGAGGCGGTGTCATAGAGCAGAGCGTTACACTCGGAGGAAAGAGCTATCTACCCTCTTCCACATACATGAGCTCACAGACTCCCATGATTGGCTAGCGTCATTGTGATTGACAGGGGAGAGAGAGAAAGCCACCCCTTCCACCCTGAGAGCCCAGCTGTCTTGGACTCCCGGCCACAGATTGTTTGTAAAGTGAGCATAATAACATTAACGTGTGTTACAATCACAGCATATTGTACACTACACACATACGAACAAACACCCACCCACACACACACACACAAACACACACACCGATAGCAGTGTTTCGATGTTGTCTTGCAGGAAGGAGACAATATCCTGCCAGTCTAGTATGTCTCCCAGCCAGCTGTGCTGCCTCTGCAGATGTTGCTTGTGGCCACGGTGGCGTCCGCTGTACGTTACGTTCTACGGGAAAAGAAAGAGAGAAGCACTGAAACGCAGAGAACCTCAGTGTACATCACCTCCTCTAACCTTTTACTTCCAGGCAGTAAGACAGCACTTTCCCACTCCACACTGCACCGTAGCACAGTACAGTTACTCATTTAAATCCACAACAATCCACAGCTTGGCTGAGTTTCACTAACTGTTTTCCCACATGACACTACTGTTAACAGTGAACACTAACAAGTGTACCAACAATACAGGAGCATACTCAGCATTTAGCTTTATGTGAAGCACAGCAGTGTGTGATTTGGGACGCAGCCCTAGATCAAATGACACCTCGTAATGAGTCTGTAATGACTGAGTTTGGTCAGTCAGCAGCCAGTTTCTAGCGCCTCCATTATTCCCCTATAGGGTACCTGTGTAAGAAGCATGAGTATAGTATGGGTCACATGGTGCTGTTCCACATTGTCTGTTAGAAAAAGAATAAGAGAATCTGTCCGTGTCTGCTCATCTTTGTATGTCTGTCACTGTCTGGTCTGACTGCGTCTGTCTATCTCTGTCTGGGTCTGAATGTCTGTCTCCATCTGTCTCTGTCTGCCTGTCTCTGAATGTCTGTATCAGTCTGTCTCTATCTGTATCAGTCTGTCTCCATCTGCATCCATCTCTGTATGTGTCTGCATCTATGTCTGTCTGTCTGTCTCCGTGCTGATTACCTTGACAAACCATGAGTGGTAAAGTCGGTCCCACAGCTCCAGAACCTGCTTCTCGATCACTGCCGTGTTGTTCACTTTCTCACCAAGCATCTTGTGGAGCTACCGAAACACAAACACACGCTTACTGCACTTTGCTTCAAGTGCACATTCACACACGGGCTGTTCAGGGTTGACGTACGTTAGTTGGCTTTTGCTGGATTATAATGATGATCACGACATTGTACATGCAAGATTTGCTTTCTCAGTGTTACAGCACGTAAGCTGGCTACACCCCCTGACCTGCTTTAACCTCACAATGTCCTGAACTCTACCTTTTGAGTTATCCACTCTCTCCCATGCTGGTACACGTTTGTGGCTGCGGAGTTAAGAGCTTTCTGAACAACGCGAGCCTCTGGAAGCCAGCTGCGACATACACATGCACATGGAAAAGTTCATAAAGGTACTGCATTATGTTACNTGTGTGTGTGTGTGTGTGTGTTTGTTGTCGTGTGTCTTACTTGGCCCACTCAGGGTGGTTGGCGAGAGTCTCGTTGATCAGGTTGCTGGTGACCTCTATGATATGAGCGCTTTCATGATGCACCTAAAAAAATTTGCACCAACTGTGTAAAGACTGAATCAGGCACAGGAAGCACCTTTTTAAGGCAGCAAAATAAATTCTGAATCGGTTACCTTTCCATCGACTATTCCTATGTGACTATTTTTAAGAAGGAATATAGCTGGCAAATCATTACGGACAGACTGGAATACATCCCGGTCATCTGTTTCCATCGTCTTTTATTACATATTATACCGAGAGAGAGAAAAAATGTGCGGGAAGGACTGTTTATAGCCGTTACAAGGAACTAACTTGTGTCATGGACGTTTCCACAACATTTAAATGCAACTGTAAACAGATAAAAATTGTCACGTGACATTCTTTAATACATTTTAAAAAATGCTACTGCTGTGGTATAAGAGGAATAAAACACTTATGGACTTATAAAGCACTTATGCTGTTCATCAACTTTGTTGTCGATTATCATCCTATAACAGCACACCCAGTTGTGATGTATTCCTTATGTATTTTTAATAAAACTTTTAAAACTATTTCAGTTTAGTGTTTTGTGTGTGTGGACTTTGCATACTATATACCATAGCAGTGAGCAAGAGGGCCATGAGGAGTGTCCCTGTGACCAGAAGAAAGATGATGAAGATGCTGATGAGTTTATCCAGCGATTTCTCCAACCATATGATCATCTAGGGGGAAAAAACAAGAAGGAGAGGGAGAAACCTAAAGATTAGCTTCCAGCAGGTGTAGATGCTGAAACATCAAGTGGGTGTGAGCACAGAGAGAAACCTGCTTCCACAGTCCTACAAGTCAACCCGACGAACCAGCTGGCCAAGTAGTAGCCATCTAGGGACCATACACCTAGACAATAATCAAAAACGGTAGCTTTTGCTAATGTTTTGCAGTTTACATGCTTGTTAATGAGGTGACAAATGTGGCACACTCTTAGAAAAAAGGGTGTTTTAATGGTTATTAATTCGCTCATAACAGGTTCTACCTAGGTAGCCCTTTAGGGTTCTAGATCTAAGCTTTTGGAGAATGTTTTGTTCCTCAATATACATTAATTTAGGAAAAAAAAAAACAAACACTGCTAGCCCATCTGCGTCAAGATTTGACGTGCATTTTGATATGCTTTTCTGCTCAGCATGGCTGTAAAGAGTGGTGATTTGAGTTACCATAGCCTTCCTGTTAGCTCAAACCAGCAGTCTGGCTATTCTCGGACCTCTCTCAACAACATGGCATTTCCGCCTTCAGAGCAGCCGCTCACTGGATGTTTTTAGGTTTTTACACCACGGGTGTGACTGTTGTGCATGAAAGTCCTCAGAGATCAGCAGTTTCTGAAATACTCGAACCAGCCTATCTGGCACCAACAACCACGCCACGGTCAAAGTCACTGAGAGGGTGCGAGTAGAACCCTTTACACGTCCAAAGAACCCCTGTGGAACCCTTTTTTCTAAGAGTGTACATTCCAGCATGACTGTGTTGCAGAGCCAGCAAGCATAAAAAACTGAGTGATTCTGCTATCACAGAGCTCTGATAAACAGGAAGTGGTCGCTGAATATAGAAAAGTGTTACAGATAACGAACACTACTTTTACAGCAGACCAGGTTTCTCCGTGCTCCCCGTAGCTACAAGGTCCTGTCTGAGGCAGTTTCATCCTGTTCTCATGTCTGGTTTAGTCGTGTGGCGAACATTGGTAGGTTTAGTAGATGTTAGTGATACCTTGCGTGTTTCGGGTGATGAACATTAGGCGGGAACTTGTAGATTGCAATGTGAGTAAAAAGCTGGTATTGATGACAATGAGCCAAAGCCACATGCTGAGACCTTAACGTGACCTTCAACACCATCTGTTCCTTTCACCGGGGTGAGAGTGTTCTGTATCAGACACTGTACTGTGGGCAATGTCACGTTCTCTCAGTGCGTTTAAGAGATGCTGAGCTCAGAATTGATTCTTTCTCGGCAGGGAATTCTCCTGCTGATGTTCTCTTAAAGCAGAGATTGTTCTATTTCTTTTTTTTTTTTTTATTTTTTTTTTTTAGAAAGGGTACTGAAAGTAGCATAAGGGTCTTAGCCTAAGGGGCAAATGTGTGATGGAAAAAGGTGCTATTTTAACAAAATTTAACAAATGTGCCCAGAAGATTAGTAATATGTAAATCCTATTTGTACCCTTTAGAAATTAGAAGTAATTTCTTTCATTTTACATAACAGATCTGAAGGAAGAGAGCCCCATTACTGTGTTTGACTCAACTCTGACTCTGACTATAAAACTTGCATGGCATTTAAATGGTAATAATAAACATAACTGTCAGTGTGTGAATTTACTCAAATTATAGCTGGATTAATGTTATGCTTTCCGTTACAGCTGGTTTTACTACTTGGATCAGCGTCGGCCAAATGTATTCTTTAAAAACCCCATGACACAACAAAACTGCTCTTTCCCCAAGTGCCGCATCCCAAAATAGCAAGGGCCAGCTCCCAGGGGAAAATCCTCCCCCACCCAGGACTCAGTCCAAACCTAAAGACACCCCACACCCCTGTCTGGCTGATTCAGGCATGTGCCGATAGGAAATTTCCATTACAATACTCAATAATCCTTTTATGATTCTTTACTATATTAGCAAAAGGTCTTTAGCTGAAGCGGTCATGTTGGGCAAAAAGGACTTTAAGATGAAAATGTAACTCAGGGGTGGACAAATGATAAATTTATTAGCTAGCCCACCATGTGAAAGCTCCACTGTGCTGGGAAAACGTGGTAGCTAAGCTAATGGAATAACATACGGCCAACTAGTTAGCTAGTTAACGCATTAATTCAGATTAAGGAAAACAAACGAGGATACGATCACGTAGCACACTGTGTTTGAGCCCTCAGCAAAAAGTCAGCTAATCACTGGCAAACGTTTCAGCTATATGTTATGGTGTTTTAATTATTCGCAGATGACTACTGTCTTTATTTTCCCTCAATATTTTTAACCACAAGGTAACAGTGCGAGTAATAAGATGGCTTTGTGGCTTTGCACTGGATTTTATTTTGCTTGGTTTCCACGTGTTCCGCACTCTGAAAAGGTCATTTGTCCCCTGCACACAGCTAGTAAAATACACACTACCGACAGTCAGACTGTGCCTCGGCCATTGTGTGTAGTGCAGCAGGCGGCGGGATTCGGAACGAATAGTTAAGATGCAGTGTTAATTTTCTTTTTCATACTTTCTGCTGATTAGCTACGAGTAATAAAAGAATAGCCTGGATATGAAATCTGATTGTCTCAGGTGTCTGGGCTACTGATTTGTCCACCCCTGAAAGTATAATTTTTATATATTATATATAGGGTTAACTCTTGTACTGAACAGCAAGCTGACTAATTAGTGCTAGCTAACAACGTTTATGTGCT
>JAKKZN010000022.1:6312549-6323900 GCA_033441825.1 Pangasius elongatus | reverse complement strand
CTATTGTTGATCCTTTGACCAAATAAGCTTCAATCATGTAATGTGTCTTTGTTATCTATCCATCACAACAGAAAAAAAAGATTTTATATATATATTTGAGCCCTTAAAAATGGAGGTACTTTGCTGAAAATGGCTGTAATTCCTAACTGGTAAATGCCATATTTTTGTGGAACCTCTTAAAATAAAGCTGAAAGTCTACACTTNGGTGGTGTATAAAGGTACAATCACAAAAACTCTGTCATTGTCCAAATACATCTATGCCCAAAAAACATGGTAAATTATTGGATGTGTAATTTGATTTGTATTGTATTCTTTCCTTTTCTTGAAGGGTGTTTATTATAATATATAACAACTCGTGTAGCATGGTTGTGTGTTCTGTGTACATGTGTGTGCTTTCACCTTTAGATTGTGCTTTGGCATTGCTCTCATCATTCTCAGCCACAGGCCGGTGGTTACTGCAGGTAATGGCCATGTAGATAGTGTTAGCAGCAAAGGAAAGGACCTGTCCTGGCAGTTCCCCTAGAAATGAAAAAGGCACCAAAAAAGGAGATGTACACTCATTCTTGCACTACTTTTTACATCACTCCTGCCTCACACTCTCTGCACTAGTCCTATGTACAGCCCCTGGTTAGTCGGTTGCATCATGATCTTGAAGGGAAAACCTGGCCTCACCCTGCTGCAGGTTTGTATATTCACGACAACAAAGTGTACGGTCATTTCTGCTCTCCTCACCTTTTCCCGGGACCGGTGCTTTCTCCTGAGAGCCCACTATTAGCAGAATGACCACCACCAGGAACATGGGCACTCGCCAGACTCCTGTCAGAGACACTGAAACGAAACGCAAGGTGGAAGTTGAGAACACTAAACACACAACTGCAGTAAATGAATTTGCACTGTTGAATTCTCTATTCGGATTGCTCAGAAGCTGTTTGATCAATTTTCTGTAACAGTGGGTTTATATTATTATGTTGTTGTTTCTATAGTAACAGGGACATGTATGGTGGCTACACCACATAAGAGGTTTAACAATATTTAAATTGTTGATATAGTGTAGTTTTCTGTGAGGCAGCATGTATTTAGCATTTATGAAAGGAGTCTCCAGTTTCAGGGATTCAACAGTCACTAAGATTTCGGAGAAAGCCTTCAGGACAGAGTGCTCTCCGGAGAGGATGGCAACAGAAGGACTGTTTATAGCTGCTATAACGTAAGTGATAACATGAGCTAATTGGTTTCACGGACGTTCCAAAAAAAGTTAAGATTAAGAAATAAAATTGCTCAGCAAAATGGTGTGGTATAAGAGGAATAAAACACTTCAGGACATGCTGTTATTGAAAAAATAATGAACTTCGGCTTGGGAAAAGTAACTCTGCTTTGCTTCAGGCTGCGTCGCACCACCACGTAGTTGATTATTTTCCTATAACAGCACTCCCGTCATTTTTTTATTCCTGTAGACAAAGACATGGATTAAAGAAAATGTATTAAAATATACAGTTATTGTAAATAAGCAAATAAATCCTGCTCATAAGAAACAGTTCTGTGTCTAGGACTTGTGAGTTCTGTGTGCTTGGTCGAGAGATTGCACTTTTATTTATCTTTGCTGGGTTTGTTATTTATCTTTGCTGGGTTTGTTATTGGTAGCCAGGCAGCAGAACGCTAGGATCAATTTATCCTGCAGTAAAACAAGAGAGATCACAGTCGCCAAC
Organism: Pangasius elongatus; assembly: GCA_033441825.1. Classification (NCBI taxonomy): domain Eukaryota; kingdom Metazoa; phylum Chordata; class Actinopteri; order Siluriformes; family Pangasiidae; genus Pangasius; species Pangasius elongatus. The sequence goes on along the minus strand of JAKKZN010000022.1, from coordinate 6,322,197 downwards.
TGGTCTGTTCCTTCACAACTTGACTAGAACTAGTGCTACGTGCTTATAAAGCACACAGTCCTCTATCCAAATACAGTGAAATATGATGGCAAAATAAATGTACATAAACTTTTGCCTCAAGTATTGTTTAGAAGTACTACCATCTTTATGTGTGTGTGTGTGTGTGTGTGTGTGTGTGTGTGTGTGAGAGAGAGGTGTTAAGCAATGGGAGGAGTGGTTAGTTACGAGACAGCAGCTGTGTGTGAAGACTAACCACAGTGATGAATTAGAGCCTGTTGATGAGACAAAGGTCAGCACCATGGCATTTTGGCTGAAGTCCATGATGACACAAGTGCTATTATTTCTCTGTGAAAGGCCAAATTGTCAGTCCTACCATGTCAGCACAGGAAATAACCAGCAAAGCTCTCTTTGATCAGGAACTAAATATATATTTGTAAAAAGCAGTCAGGGCTATTAAGTGGTTCTGAAAGCTCTTCTGAAACTTCCACATAAACAGAGAAAACAGAACAGAAAACAAAAGCATAGGATAGACTGATGTGTGTTTAAATTTCCAGAGGTCTTCAGATTTCAGGATGATCACTGGTTTAATTTGTCAAGCACATGGCAGACTAAACTCTTCAACTGGCGCATGATGCTAAACTGGATTATCTAATTTGTACATCTTTGTCTTTTTTTCCCTTCAGTGGCTGAGTCTCTCTTCTTGCTCCTAAGCCGAGCCATGCCAGACTTACCCAGGTAGAATATAAGAACCGTCCAAATGGGCACAGACATGGCGCGCAGGTAAACTTCCATACCCGGTGTCCACTTAAACACCACAGCCAGCACATAACCCACCACTAATGTTCCAACCTGGAGAAGAGACAGATTGAGAAGCTTTCAGTTCAGGATCTTATATACAGAAGTTTCAATTCCATTCAATACAAACCTGATATGGACAGTTTTGCATCGATACAAACTATTAACTTTATTGTGAAAAGTGAAAATATGAAATATGATCAGATAAATGTGCATTAGTCCAGAAAATGATGGAAGGTCATACTTTTCCTGACCAAAGTCAAATGCATTCCCAAATTTCTATGTCTATCGTGTCAGTGTATCCTATTTTCAGTCAGAAAACTATAACTCAATCAAAACAAGGAGTTTTTATCAAGTATACTCTGTTCTCTGGATAGTGTAATCACATTATCTTAGAGCTAATGCTAATAATTTAAACTTTTCAGCATGCTATCACATGTTCAGCCTGTTGCGTAAATGAACATAGGAGCATTGCCCTGTAAATGGCTGACAAACTCAAATCTGTGTGAACTTGATACACAGCATTTGCAAAATACAACATTCTTTCTCTACCGAGAAATAAATCATGTTCTGTGAAGATTGTTAGTCATCCAGATCACTGAGGGCAAACTATTACACACACTAAAAGACAGGCAGGCAGTTGCATTTGTGTTTCAGGTTCGTAATGCTCTACTGGCTCCATGCCGTGTTTCCTCTTAATACCAAACATGGTAAACAGAAACGTCTTACAAATTAAAAAACCAATAACTTACACTACTGTCGTCTGTCCTTTAGTGTAATTTGTACTTAAATAATGTGTGTTTAATCTATCTAATTTAATTTCTGCTTCAAAGGCATTCTGGTGGGGAAAAAGGGATGAGTAAAGCTTGTTCACATGCATTACACCCACAACTGTATTTCACATTCTCCTTCTTAAGCACCGCTGATGATGTGTCAGATATACAGATATGGCAGCGACGCAGGCTGAAAAATACAGCATCAGCTCACATGGAGATCAAATCTAGTGAGCGTTTCATTCTGTGTAATCACCCAACAGTCTGGGCTAGAAAGAAATCAGTCCCAGCCTCATTTCTTCGTACCATTCTGTGTGCTTTTCTTACAACCATTAGTAGTGGTGCTGGGCTTGGTTCTAAATCCAAAATAATCCAAATAATTCCATGTGAATGCCAACAAGGAACCTCACGTTGATGTCTTTTTATCTTTGAAAAGCAACGTTTAATGGGTACTGTATTGTCATGGAAGGATGAGCAAACAGTATAAGTTCCTTTCTCTATATTAGTGTGTAGTACATCACTCCTGATTCTCCAGTATAAGGAATAGTGAGGAAGGTGCTAATGCATCTGATGTTTGTCCGTGACAGAACAGCACAGCCTCCTTAGGGTATTGCATTCGCATGTGAAGAGGTGGCAGATGTACCTTTTGTAAATACTGGAGTACTAAAAGCTTTGTATACTTAGGGAAAGGTCAGAGCCGAAACATATCTTGCCAGCACCAGAATAGCTTTTTTAACCACTTGAATTCGATAGTCTAGTATATAAAACTCTTTAAATACAGAATTCTCAGGTGTGGACCAGTGAAGAGGTTTAAGACATATGGTGGACTTGAGACTCAGACTTGAGACTTCTGCATGTTAGGCTCAGACTTGAGTTTTGATTATTATGATTTGTGGTGCTGGTTCAGTGGATAAAGCTCTGGGCTACTGGTCAGAAGATACTGACAGTTCAAATCACATAACAGCAAAGCTTCTAGTTACAGAGCCTTGCCAGAGCCCTGAGTATGGGCTGATACTAATCCAGTACTGACATCCTAGCCTATAGAGTTTACACAGAACAGGGAGAAAAACAAAAAGCATCCAATGAGTGGCAGTTCTGCGTTGTTGATGATAGCGGTCAGATGAGAATGGCTAGAGCAGACAGGAAGGCTATGGTAACTCAGTTAACCACTCTTTACAACCGAGGTGAGGAGAAAAGCATCTCAGAATTCAACACATACTGTACATGAACCTTGAGGTGTATGAGCTACAACAGCAGGAGACCACATCGGCTTCCACTCCTGTTATCCAAGAACAGGAATCTGAGGCTACAGGAGGCACAAGCCCACCGAAACTGGACAGATGAAGATCATCGGCTAATTAAAAAAAAAAATTATTATTATTTTTTACATTTTTTCTGGCACCAACAACCATGCCACAGTCAAAATCACTGAGATCACACATTTTGACCATTCTGATGTTCACCCATTAACTGAAGCTCTTGACCTGTATCTGCACGAGTCTGTGTTCACCTCATGCCTCATGATTGGTTGATTGGATAATTGCATGAATGAGCATGTGTTCAGGTGTTCCTAATAAAGTGGTCGGTGAATCAAAGTGATTAAAAAAAACTATTAAAGACCACGGTATGGGCATCACGTAGGAGAGTTTGGTGAGGGTGGACAAATCTTTAGGACCCTGGCATGAGGGGTGTGTCACTCTCTACATATCCCCATATCCTCTCTCACTCACCCACAAAGTGCTGAAGCAGTCGAGCACGTGGCATATGACGTCACACAGGTGCTCGAGCACAGCCTGCATGCCGATGACGCTCCAGAACAGGTAGAGGAAGTAGAGGAGAGGCGCACCGGCCCCGATCACCAGCAGCAGCTTGAGGCGCTCAAGCAGCAGAGCTCCCAGAGTCTCCACACCGTGGTTCACACAGCGGACCGGCACGAGCAGTGTCCCCAGCACGATGGGCGTGCCGCTGGCCCGGAGCCCGCTGAGCCACGAGCGTCCCACGCGCGCCAGAGAGTGCTTGAACGGGTGCAGGAAGGTTCCGCACAGCACGGCCCAGAGCAGCGGCCGCAGGAACGCCTCGAGGATGAAGTACACAAGCACCGCGGCGCCGCAGCAAATCGCCACGAAGATCATGGCGCCAGTGTTGTAGAAGGCCTGCTTGATGTTCTTGTCAAACTTCAGAGACGGCTGTTGACCTAGCAGATGGCCAACCACACCGACTGCGGGCTGCCCCGACTCCCCAAACGACACCCGGGGAGCGCGAGGCACACGAGCGGCGGGGGTCACCGGATCCCCGTCCAGATCCGGACCCTCCGCTTCTGCCATGTTCTCTGCTCTTCTCTGCTCTACACTACACTCCTGCCTGCTCTGCACCGTAAACACGCTTGAGGAATTGCGGACGTAGGACAAATGTGACGCAGCTTGTTGCGAGCACACTGGGTAATGTAGTGTCAGGCTATTAGGCTGCACGTGACTCTGGAGTCGACTCATTGATACGGCTCTTCTGAGTGAACGCTGGTAACCGACTCGCATGTAAAAAGTGTAATGGGGAGACATCTCTAAATTGTCCTGACTGTGTGTGCAGCTGTGCCCTGTGATGGGTTGGCACCCCGTCCCAGGTGTCCCCCACCCTGTGTCCCAAGTCCCCTGGGAGTAGGATAAGCGGTACAGAAAATGGATGGATGTTAATTATAAAGTAAATTCTGTATTTTCAGTCAGGCAAAGAACAACAATCACTGGTCATTTTTGCAAAAAAAAAAAAAAAAAAACAACACAAACAAATAAATAAAATGAAGCAATGAGTCGTGTGGGAGCTGAAAGAGTCGGCTCTTGTCGGTGAGCAGAGCCAAGTAAGCTGGATAACAGGAATTCCTATCAGTCATGCAACCCCAGGAAATTTCACTACCAAATCAGCGGCCTGAAAAATGTAGGCCACCAAACGTCTTCTGACCAAGACCACACCCATGACTAGAACAGACCATTTAATCTGGATTTAAATGAGACTCAATTTGTCTACAAAGCAAAAGAAAGGTATCACAATGTTTATCTTGCCATTTTCCATGGCTACATGGCTAGCACAGAGGCACGGCTACATGGCTAGCACAGAGTGGTGAAATATAATTGTGGGGTTTGGTAGCCAATGACAAGGAAATAGTGATTGTACTACATTACAACAGCCTTAAAATAACAAATCACATTAATACGGGGCATGATGGCTTAGTGGTTACCATTTGCCTTGCACCTCCAGGGCTGGGGGTTCGAGTCCCATCTCTGCCCCGTGTGCAGGGCTTTCCTCCAGGTCCTCCGGTTTCCTCCCCCAGTCCAAAGACATGCATTGTAGGCTGATTGGCCTTTCCAAATTGTCTGTGGTGTGTGTATGTGAATTGTGCCCTGCGATGGGCTGGCACTCTGTCCAGGGTGTCCCCTGCCTTGTGCCCCAAGTCCCCTGGGATAGGCTCCAGGTTACCCCCAGCCCTGTGCAGGATAAGCAGTACAGGAAATGGATGGAAATCACATTAATATAGCTACCTCTATGCTAATAATAAATTCTACCACTGGTCAGGTTTCTGGTTTATTATAAGGTGTTGATTAAATTTCTATAAAAGCAGATCTGATGGTCATGCTGGCTGTAATTAAAGTCACAGGTCGATATTAAAGCGCTGCTTGTAATACGTTATTGTTTCTATAGTTACAGCTGATTCACAAGGACTTATATGGTTGTATGGTGGATGACTCGCATAGTCTAAGACTAAGGATAAACAACTTTAAGAACATGTTATTTAACAAATAAAGCATATTTATTGATATCATGAAGCTTGGAGAGGTTTATATAACATTTATGGAAGGAGTCTTCAGTGTCAGTGTTTTATTAATATCATAGGTAAATTTGTAACATTAAGTTTTCCACAAAGTTTTCAGAATGGAGGGCTTTGTAGTTTCTACCATTTTTTTTGGTTTATTTATTAACAGAAAGAGAGAAAAAAGGGGGAGGCTGGTGAGGGAATGACTGTGTATAGCTGTTATAATGTAAGAAATAACCAGAATGAACTTTAAACTTGTTCCACAGCATTAAATATAACTATAAGTGTTTGAAATGTACAATATGTTGTTCACTGATAAACACAAAAAAAATAACACAGTCGACACTTTGGGGTGTGCTGTGTGAGGAAAATAATCAACTTCGGGTGGTAACAGTAACTCAGGCCACTTCACATCACCCCGTCTTGGATTAGTTTCCGATAACATTATATGCTTTTTTTTTTTTTTTTCTTACTTAATCCAATTTAGTCCATAACATGATGAACAAACAACCAGAGAGGGCTACACTGTTTATTAATGAGATATCAATAACAGATAAACACTGATTTAGTAAATGCAAAACAAGTTTTCTAAAGTTTATGTGGAATATAAATACTGCTCCAATTTTATGTCAAAATAGCACATAAAAAAAGACGCCCTAGTGGAGACCTGTGTCTGTGGAATGGCTCAGAAAATACCGGTTTGCTGGCATGCTTCAGCTAGTTCGGAGTTGCTAATAGCTAATACTACTGCTGGAGCGTTGTGGTCGTAAGTGTGAACATGGGTTTAAAGTCGTTAGAATGTGTTATTTCGACAGATAATAGACATTGCTTCACAGTCATACTATAATATTATATTTTCGAGAACTTCAGTGTGTTACCCAGACATTATCCTAGATATTTGTGGTATAGTGCAGAATAGTTGCTTCTGATTTTTTGTCAAGAGCTGCTGACACGGTTATTTACTGCAGCGCCTCCTAGTGACACTGGGAGCGAAATATCACTTGGTGTGTGATGCTACTGGCACTTGCATGTATTTGGCACTTGATTTGTCAAGCCGTGAATAAATACGGAACATATCAGCAATACTGGAGATGCATGTGATGCAAAAGCTAAGGCATTTCATCTATATGGCCTCTGAGCTTGATGAATAATATGCTCTATAGTAATACAGCCTTCTTCCTAGAACTGTATCTGTACTGCATACATCTAGCTTGCTGCAGATGATTAGCTGTTCCTGTTATTTCAAATACACAGCTTGATTTTTATTTTGATTATTCTCCGACACTGTTTTATTGCTGCCTGTCTCTAATGCTGTTAAGTCGTAATAGTCCCTGCCTGTTTTCATGGTGAAATCGTGTTTCCCACTAGTAGGTCATCCTGGCTATGGGCTTCCCATGAGCAGGTAGAATGTGAGGGCCACGATGAGCAGGAGGCAGAACGGGGATGAAAACGTCTGGTAGGCTGTAGCGGGCATGAAAATGTCCTCGTATTTATAAATGCTGATCATGTGATCAGACACTGGGGGGGTGTCAATGTCGTGCCTTGTTATGGAACCTGGGGAAAAAATAAAGACAGGAAATGTTAGCTCAGATAGCCATGTGGTAATGTTACATACTGAAGATTGTTTTAAAAAAAAAGACATAAATTGTGACAATTCTGTATGGAGTGGAGTAATGTCTGAGTAATGCCACTTTAATAGGAACACCTACACACCTGCTCAAATGCATTAAATCATGCAGATACAGAGCTTCAGATAATGTTCACATCAAACATCAGAATGGGGAAAAAGTGCGATCTCAGTGACTATAACCATGGCATGATTGTTGGAACCAGAAGGGCTGGTATCAGAAATTCTCTCGTGAGAATTTCACACACAACAGTCACTAGAGTTTACACAGAAGCCTTGTTGATGAGAGATGAAAATGGCCAGATTGGTTCGAGGAACCAGGAAAGATATAGTAACTCATATAATCACTCATTACAACTGTGGTGAGCATAAAAGCATCTCAGCATGCACAAAACATCAAACCCTAGGCTGTCATGGGCACAGGCATCACCCAAACTGGACAGTTGAAGACTCCTGGTCTTCTTCCAGTCTTCAACTGTCCAGTTTCAGTGAGTCTGTGCCCATGATAGCCTCACATTCCTGTTCTTGCCTGACAGGAGTGGAATCTGATGTGGTATTCTGCTGTTGTAGCTGCTGTAAATGGGAGGCACACAATTCAGTTTTTTTAGAAAGCTTGCCAGAAAGGTTCACATAGCATCTGGTTGGGAGTAGAGGTGTGCACTGAGACAGGGATCCCATGGGACACAACAAGACAGTCGGGCAAGCTGGAAGTACTTGCTGTCATGCAGGTGCTCAGATATGAAGCTTGAAGCATTGCATGATGCATTTATAGATTTGGTTCATTCATTCTTAGCAACTGCCTGGTCAGAGTCATGGGGGTTTAAATTGGGCTGCTATATATGGTAGAAAATATTGTGAGAAGGTACAAACAAAAATAATATCTGCATGAAGCTTTTTTTATAAACAGCCCTGGCCACAACAATTATGAACTTGAGTGATGTAGTTGAAGAACTCTAAGATACAGATTTTACAGACCAAGAAAGAAGGAAACATACTGTCGTACATACAAACCTACCATTTCAATTTAGGCCACACCCACTTTTTATTTAAATCACATACTATCTGGTTGAGAGTAGAGGTGTGCATTGAGACAGGGATCCCATGGGACACAACATGCCATACTAAACAGATACAGATCAAGGCAATGTGTTACAACACTAATACACACATACCTTGTATAGCAGGTCCCCAGGCAAACAGGTAGTACCAGCTGAGATGCAGGTCCACCAGTGTTTCCTCACGTGGCACGTGAAGAGGGCGCTTGAAGCGACAAGTCACCCGATTGCTCTCGAAGAGGCCCTCCTCATCCCGCGCTGGGTTTCGCCGGATCTCTTTGGCCCATTGGCCCACGTTGTAGAAATGATGGATCCTCACCCGCCCGTTATCATCGTGTACGCAGCCCATGACATCATCACCTCCCTGGGAGAGGGATAACAGATTATGACCATGACTTTTCTTTAATGCGTATATATATATATTTTATATGGGAACATAGACACATGAAGGTTCTGCAATTAAATGGGTTATCTAAACACTGTGTGTGTGTGTGTGTGTGTGTGTGTGTGTGTGTGTGTGTGTGTGTTAGATGATATGGGTGGATCTTTATGCCAAACATAGCTCATGGTAAACCCACTTTAATGAAATCATTAAACCATATTGAATAGCATTCTTGGTTGCTTCTGAAATATCCGCCCTTGCTTATCTCAGATCCGCATTTTTAATTTGCTTTCTTTTATAATTACCATTTTCTTGTCAGAAGAAAAGCCGACAGCAACCCAGCCATCTGTGTCTGCACTCATCTCGAACTCAACATCTGTACCGATGCGCCTGTAACTGAGGAAATATTCGCATGTCTCTGCATCACAGCCCGGCTTTCCATACCTATACACACACACACACACACACACACACACGCGCAAATATAGACAGAGATAAAGAGACGTGTGCATTGCTTTTAGGAACCTCAACATTTTGTTTAAATTTTATTTATATATAACACCTTGATTGATTTATCTGACATTAGTGACCGTTATGTGAACTGTTTGTAGCTGGACTAATCCAAATTAGTCAACATTGTGTTAGTGTGCTTCCTAACAAAGCCTGATATGTAAGAAATAAAACATGTCTGAGCGTGCTGCTATGGGAAAATAATCAACAACACCATTATGTGATGATTATATTGATTACTCTCCAATAACAGCACGCTGCAAAGTATTTCGTTCCCCTTGTACCACAGCGATTTGACAGTGAATATAATCTTTAATGTATTAATGAATGACACTTCATACATTTTATCCATTTACAGTTACATTTCATGTTGTAGAAAGTCCACAAAACCAGTTAGCCATAAAGTATGTAAAGCAACTGCCATACATTATAATCTATTGTAATGACCACATTAATATAAAAACTTTACAGCTAGAACTACTGTCAGAGCTGCTGTTATAGAATAATAATCAACATCTTCTGACCAATCAGAATCAGGAATTCAAGAATGCCATGGTATAAGTATGTTCTAATGCATAGCATATCAGTATATTGAATATTAAACTTTAAGCTCACCTGATACAACCTTTCGTTACTCCACAATCGCTGACTTTGATGCGGGCAAAAGGGTCAACAGGTGGTGCAGTTGGGAAGGGATAACCTGGGTG
>JAKKZN010000022.1:6211583-6225473 GCA_033441825.1 Pangasius elongatus | reverse complement strand
ATATATATATATATGTGTGTGTGTGTGTGTGTGTGTGTGTGTGTGTATATATATATATATATATATATATATATATAGTTTTGCCAAATGCAATATGTTTGGCAACTAATTAATCAAGATCAAGACCTTCTGAAATAATCATAACGTTCACTCATTAACATATACCAATTCCTTATTTAGATTTTTTTTTATTTCAGAGAATGTTTTTTTAGAGCTTGCTGAAGTGTGGGTTACTGAAGGAGAAAAAATGAACGAATGAGGTTAATGTAACCTGAAAAGCCAGAAGTCTCCAGAGGCCTTCATTATACTTAAGCTATTCTGAGAGAGTTTGTAAGAGTAGCCTTGTGGTGCTGGATGTGAGTGTGCGTGAGTGATATACTCTGGGGAATCCCTTTTTCAAGAGCAGGGTTATCAACTGAGTCATCTGTAAACTGAGGGGGTGAAAGTATTTACTCCTTTTCTGAGTAGAAGAATGTATTTCATCATGTGTCTGTCTCGTGTATGTACATGTGTCTTTTTTTTTTTTTTTTTAATCTCTGTATTTATATGTATTAAAATGAGCTTAAATGTTCCCGGGACAGGCTCGGGAGCCAGCGTGACCCTGACTCAGATAAAGAAAAGAAGCTAATGAAGATGAATGAATGAATGAATGTATGTCAGTGTGTTGCATTTCTTTCAAATATAATCCTCTGAATGACCAGGGTTCCTGTTTTTATATAATACAATGTTAAAAACACTAATAATAATAATAATAATAATAATAATAATAATAATAACTGTGAAGTAAAAAAAAATTAAATAAATAAATGAAAGGTAGTCAAATAAAATAGTAAAATAGACAAATAATATTAATGAAATGAATAGCAGTAGTGCCAGAAAGAAGAATCTAAAATCTAACTACAGTACATAACAATATATTTATTATTATTATTATTATTATTATTATTATTATATTGAAATTATATAGTAATCTATCATATATAAATATATAGTATAAATTTTATATAATTGAATATTTATATTTAAATATAAAAATAAATAAATCTATTAATTGCTATTTATTTAATTATTATAAAATGTATAATAAATATTATGTCAAATTATTTTTTTAGAAGAGCAATAATAATATGAAATAAATACCGTATATAAAGACATAGAAAGTAACGTGCCACGAAAAGTAAGTCAAATCATAAAAGCAAAAAATATGTTGATTGCTGCTTTTTTTTAATCAGTGATAAATGGAGGTAAATGTTTCATGGTAATGTTTGTTTTAAAAAACAAACAGCTGCTTCACCACTCAGGTTTCATATTTGGAAAATGGACAATATGTCTCCCACTAGATGATCTTAAGACACGGTTTGGAAAATAGTTTATCAGGCGTTCAGAGAAGAATCAAGGTGCTGTGCTATTAAGAGATTTTTAAACTAGCAATTTTATACATTTTATAGTATTATAAGCAAACAAGCAGCCAGTGAAGTCATGCTAAAACGGGTCTAATATGACCGAGTACATATTAATATTCTGTCTCCTGCATCTTTGCACAAGCTATAGTTTGTTTGCTTTAACTATAGGAAGTCCTGTGAGTAATGCATTACAATAGTCAAAGCAAAAGACCTGAGCAGTGGAACGTGTTTCGACGTGCCTTTCTTTTTCTAGTCAGGACCCTTCCAGCAATGTTGCATCATCAGCTTGGCATTATGTAAAATGTCATAACTGGTTAATCATAGAACACACAAAAGCAGCTTGATCACTTTTGGGAAATGGGCATGGCTAATGTACTGGCATGAAGTCTGGTGAGGGATTAGAGCCAGTGATGGGAACTCCACCACGCAGTTTTACACGTATCACCAAGTGTAAGTGTCTGTACATGCATAATGCCCATCTGAAAGGTCACGTAACATTTTGCCATATCATTTAGAAATGATGAGCCTATGCATTTCGTGAGAGCGTGTGTGTGTGTACATATGAGAGTGAACCCAAGCCGTAAATGTCAGGGATTCTGATTCACTCAATCAGGTTAACTGTATTTTTCTCCCACACGATACCTACCGCTACTTTTTTTTCTTCTCATTGTGTCCAGTCAACAGCATGGCATATGCATCACCATTCATTAGCCCAAGTATTACCAAATGACAAAAAAGGGATTACTCAAACACTCGTGAACAGACCGTTTAATTTTAAGATGAATGACTCAGGAAAATATTGCAAAATCTGAGTGAGAAAGAAGATGTTCTTAGAATTAAGTGTTTTTTGATTTCCTGTAGAAAGAAAATTGCACAAATTATGGGCCTTTCTTGAAGAAAACAGGTAATTGTAAACTTTCACATTTTCAATGATCTCCAAATAATTTTCACGTTTTCAATAAATGTTCACATTTTCCAATATACAGTAAATAGGAAATTAATGTTACAGTCTATAATACAGTGAAATGTGCACAAGACTTGTGCTATGAAGCAAAGATTCCTTCAAAAAAAAAAAAACTGAAATGTTTCTAGTTAAAAACATTTACTGTAAAGAGTTGTAGAACAACACTAAACTAAACAAAGTCACTATTTGCTGTGACACACCCTGTACTGTACTGCATTTTAAAGACAAAAGGTCTTTAAAATGCAGTACAGTACAGGGTGTACTAAAAGTCTCCATACATAGGGGAAATTACCACTTTTTATCAAAATGTCTTCCAAAATTTTTCATACTTGCAAGAACGTATTGAAATCATTTTTATGACTGGATCGGGAAGTTGTTGCAAGGTTGCGATGGACTTTAACAGGAAACATGGCAAGCACATCACACACAACGCTGTTGCCCAACTTATTAACAAATTCAAAAAAATTGGAAGTGTTACAGAGCAACCGAGAAGTGGAAGTCCACGAACATCCACTGACAAAGGCCCAAACAACATGGTGCTGGCGGAAATAGACCCCTGTGTATGGAGAATTTTGGGACACCGTGTAGTTCCAGGTATACTTTTCTGACACAGTTCTTCTGGAGACTTTGATTGTCACACTTGCTTCTGTTTTTATCAAGTAATCCCTGACAGCTGATAATTCATTTTTTGTCTGAAAAGTGGTCTATTACTTTATTTTCTGTTCTGACACTGACAGGTTTTCTGGAACATTTCATTTTTGCTGGAAAATGTGATTCATGTTTGGAAATCAATTTTGCTACTAACCCAATAATGCGGAAGTCATAAAATAAACTTCTAAGGCAAAATTTGTATTAACAAATTAGTGTGACTAAGACTTTTGCATTAGTGCAATTGTTGTTCTAATTATTATTTAGTAACAAAAAGAGCCTAACTGACTGGTGACTCGAATTAAATGGGTTTAAAATTATGTTAAACCACTAATGTGCTTCTTAATTTCCTAATTGAAAGCTCAATAACTTAAAATAATCTTTCGAATCTACATTTCAACAATGTAACCAAAGAAAAATGCAAGGAAATAAACCTATAGAATAAAGCAAAAAAAAAATTATTAAATGTGCTTTTCCATATGTCCCTAATGTTTGAATTGGGAGATTATAAACCTGAAATTATTCAGAGCTGCAATCATAAAGAGGTCTGTAATTTTTTTACACTATAAAAATAGACAAAAAATACAAAAGTAATATGCTGGTAGCAGTCAGGCAAATAATAAAAGCTAGTTAAAAGCTAAAGAAGAAATGTGCTTTTAGTAGAGATAGATGGAGCTTGATGAATGTTGAATGGTTTAAAATGAATTCAATCATTCTAATTATAAACATGAAATTATGAATTATGGATTATAAACCTGAGATTAATCTGAGCTGCAATCATAAAGAGGTCTCTCTTTTTTTCACACTGACTACAAAATCTTGGAGAATCCTTGTCCTGTTTTGGGTGAGAAGGATGGCATACTCTTCCTCTGTTGTCAGTCACAGTGATGCTAGCCAATCGTGGGCATCTGTGAGCTCGTGTATGTGGAAGAGGGTAGATAGCACTTTCCTCTGAGTGTGTTACACTGTCCTGTGATGCAGCATGAGCAGCAGTTCGAAAAGACTGGCTACATGTATCTTGGAGGAAGCATTTGTTAATCTTTACCCTCGCTGGTTGGTAGATGTCATATGATAGAGGAGAACTGGTTGGTCAGTGAGAAGTGACAGAGAAAAAAAAAAGAAAAAAGAGATCACTTGTCCTGGAAGACTGATATAACTACAATTATTGATGCCTTCATATTTATGTAATTCTGCTTTTTACATGCATTACTTCAGCATAGATCTGCAAATGTATGAACATTGTTCACTCACTTTAATGAGTAGGCCCTCATTAAATATTGTGTGAAAAACGTCCTCTTTTTTCCTTGCAGGAGTTCACTGGTTTACTGGACACTCTGCTAATCCATTCATTTCCTCTGTGAAGTTTTTTTGAAACGAAGCTGTGGTCAAAGGACTGGGGGGTTAGAAATCAGGTTGTTGAATTGCAAGACACTTTGTCTCATTTTTCCTCCTTATTATTCCACATTATCTGATAGGGGGCTATCATTTTATCTCATTGGCCATTCCTACTGTGCCGCAATGGAAAGGAAGCCTTTGTGTGTTGCATAACGTAGTCAGACACCATCCAATAGGTAACATTATCCGATTTTCATTTGTATATAACGTGTGCCGACGTGAGTCACGAGTGGCAGTGAAAGCCATAAATGTCTTGCATACTTTAGCTGTGAACACCTGCTGAGCAATCAGTAATACTACACTGGAAGTCTTAAAACACTTACTGAAATAAAGCCAGCCGCCTACAAGGTTCACAGACAGATGCTTTCTTCCACCTCTGCATTTACCTTTATCTTCAAAGAAAGGGACTACACTGTAAATATGGGTGTGAAAAAAATATGACTGGGGCTTTTCTTTCTTTTGGAGGAGACACTGAGTTTAAAGGAGGACACAAGTATTTATGCCTCCAGACATATCTGCCTGTTAGACTATAATTGACAGGTTGCTGACAGACCATTTCATATACTAAAATTCTCAGTAATAATCTGGAAATCCAGGCGTGATTGAAAGGTTTTAATAAGTGTATTTTGGCCAAACCATTTGCCGCTGTGTAACACTAAAAGTAAGTTGTTTTGAGATCCATATTTGGCAAGCTATCATTTACTGTTACTGCCTTTGGCCCACATCTCAAATTTCCATGAAAATATTTGGGCTGATCAGTCATGTCTTGGTTTAAAAATATTATAATATCAATCATCGAATCAACAATTTGTATACTAGAGTGGAAATATTTTATGAATTATTCCTATTGTAGTTGCCCTATTAGGAAAAGAGACAGGTCCAAGACATCGGAAGGTTTAGCAAATATTCTGGATTAAAACATACACCATGTGATTTTTTTTTTAATGTAGCAATTCATTAATTAATGATTCTGAACCAAACAAACTGGTCAAGCTGGGAATAAAAAATAATGTAAAACATTATGTGACACCCAAATTAAGCATGTGCAGTAATTTCAATGAAACGAACGCACACTTTACATGCAAAGGGTGGGAAAGTATGACAGCTTGCGTTCTCTCATACAAATATCACATATACAATTTCCCAATTCATTACTGGTACCTTTTCCAAAGCAGTGGCTGCTTGTGTTCTTGCACAACATACAAGAACACACTTCACTGACATTTCATTGACCTTCTGAATCAACTGATACAATTAGCACATCTCAACAAGCAACCTTCAGCTTTAGAGAATATTGGTGCACTTGAACTCTGCATTAAATGCAACAATTAAACATGTTAAAGTTAAATTAGCAAGCATTATTAAAAGCGGTAAAGTGTTGCAGCCTCACAGCTCGGGCTACTGTCTGCAGAGTTTCACAAGTTCTCCCCATCTCTGTGTGGGTTTCCTCCGGGTTTTCATGTGTCCCAAAAACCTGCCGTTAAGTAGATTGGCTATGCTAAATTGCCCCTAGGTGTTCATGGTACCTGATGATGGACTGGCATCCCATTTGGTGTGTATTCCTGTGTAACACCCACTCTTCCTGCAAGTCTGAAGATGTATATTAAAGATGAGTCAGAAAATGGTGTCACTGCCCTTTGGTTAGTAGGCAGATAGTGTTGATGTTGCAACATCGCATACAGCACAGGTATCGAGTAAACATTATTAAATCACTCCTGAAGAGTGAGCATAGTGAGCACCACTGATGAGTCAGCATAGTAAATGTCATTCTGCCATTCAGACACTCATCTACAACTCTCAGATATACAGGACTGCCACTGCCAGGAAAACGTAGGAGTTGAAGTTCATTTTAGTTGACATAACTACTAAGGCGTGATTCCTATCATTCTGTTACAAATGTGGCAGACTGACATTATTGTTTGTTGAAAAAAAACAACAGTTTTTTGGACACCATTAGCAAATCTAAATCTCCTTTATGAAGCAAAGTCTCTTTGTCGTCATTTAAAATTTAGCTGAAATGACAGATTTAGCAAAAAGATTTTAGTTGAGTTTGTACTTTCCTCTGACTGCCAGCCAATAAACAGCACTATATAATCTTTGATGGCAGGGAGACTAACAGGAGGTTTGGGCCCTACAGTTCCTGCCCTCTACATCCAACCTCAACTAGGATAAATTCTACTTCAGCAAGGGTTCCTAAGAGATCTGTTTAAATGTGGAATATGCCTAGAATCAAATATATTGAGCAACAACAAACACTATTAAAAAAAAACAGCTTCCTTTAATAGTTAAACCATTCCCAGTTTCCTAAAGTGGTTCCCTTTATATAGAGCCTCCAGGGTTCTCCCATTGATACCATAAAGATTGAACTTTTTTTTTATACAAGACAAAAGATTTTGTCCCAAGAATTATGCACAGTGGCCCCGATGTCAGTGGCAATATGGTTTCTGACATAGCCTTGTCTTGCAAGCCCAGATCATTTCCTTCACCTGGGAGCAGTTTTATTGGGGTCATTTCATGATTGGGTGTTGGATGTGTTTGAGAGAGCGAAACAGGGCCCAAAACCAAACACCCTTCAACCCTGTCAAGTTTATTTCAAGCATGTCATTTTCAGTCATTCAGATCATTCTGAAACACCTCATTGCAGTGACTGAAGTGGAGTAGTCACCTTGACATGGCCCCAGACACAACACTCTAATATTGAGCTGCTATTGAGGTGTCAAGGTGTCTACTCTAGTAGTGCTTTCAGATATGCAGTGTTTAGAATGGAACCTTTCAAATCCCTTGAATCCTGAGTTGAGCCAACTGCAGGAAGTGAAGCACACATTCTGTATTTTGGGCTCCATGCAGCATTTTTCTGCAAATACTGTAGATTTGTAGGGCTGCAGAAATGCAATGTGTTCTGGATATTTGGACCAATGAACAAAAATAGAAAATAAAAGCTGTATGTGTTACACAAAATGTTTTACAGTAGTTATTTCCATCCATCCATCTTCTGTACTGCTTATCCTACACAGGGCCACGGGGAGCCTGGAGCCTATCCCAGGGGACTTAGGGCACAAGGCAGAGGACACCCAGGATGGGGTGCCAACCCATCGCATGGCACAATCACACATGCACACACACAATTTGGAAACACCATCAGCCTACAACATGTCTTTGGACTGGGCAAGGAAACCAGAGTACCCGGAGGAAACCCCCCCAGAGAACACTCGGAGAACATGCTAGCTCCGCGCAGGAATCAAAGCCCCAACCCCAGAGGTGCGAGTCAAACGTACTAAGCCACCGTGCCACAGTAGTTGTTTATTTTTTTATATTTTATATAATCATTTATTCAGTGGTGACATGGTGGCACAGAAGATAGAGTTGCCACCTGACAGTTCCAGGGTCACCAGTTCAATCTTGAGCTCAGGTTACTGTTTGTGAGAGCTTTTGCATGTACTCCCCCCTGGGATTCCTCCGAGTTCTCTGGTTTCCTTCCACACTAAACTGCCCGTAGGTGTGAATGTGCATGTGCATGATGATGATTTCATATTCTTGGAAATGAAATGTGCTTTTTGTAACAGGGGCTCACGTCACACCTTGGATCCAAATGACCGCAATCTGCCTGTTTTGTGAAGAAGATGGTGAGTTTAGAAAGACAGAGGTCATGGAAAGGGGAATCCCCCGGCTCATGCTCCGTGACCCAGCTTAAAACAGCTAATGAAAGTGAACTTGCTTCTGCGCATGCGCAAGAGCGCGCTCTGAAGTTTTCCCCTCAGCCTCACTACACATTCCGCAACTGCTAACCCTCGACCAGAGGACTTAAATCTATCGTTTGTACTTTTTATATAGGCTTTAGTGTAAAGTAAATTCGTCGTAAAGAGCTTGCTGCCAATTTCGAGGGACCTGAAGAGTTTTTAAGCGTCGAATGGTTACCGGAATTTCACTTTCCTGTCAACAGCGCGTGCAGACTTTAACCTGAGGCACGGAATTCGTTTCCTTTTGAACAGTTTCGTCAAAAAGTTCATCCTCTTTATATTTATTGCTATAACCATAAATATTAGTTTTAGTCACAGAAACAGCGACTACTCGAAACTATGCAAAGCCCTGTCACTGGGTGTAACTGTGCTTCGCGTTCATTTCATTTTTCGTGAATAATGGCGGTGTTTTACAGCCACACCACCAGCTTGTCACTTTAGGAAGCTTATTTCAGGAAGTAAAATTATCGCTTCACAAGGAACCAAAGAACACAAACTAATCTCTAAAAACCGTAAAGCGTTTTACCAAACTGCGCTCATGGAACTGAAGAAGTAACCCGTGAGCTAGCCACAATCTCCCGTTACAATACGGCGGTGTCATGAGGTTGTTCCCTGGCAAGAAGAAACGGGGACACGCTTCCGCTAAAAATACCTGTCTACGACTATATTTGGATTGGCTGGAACACAATCAAATTTCTAAAATAAACGGACCCGCCCCGGTACAATGAATGAAGGATCAGCTATCTCACACCGCCGGGCCGCCCGCTGCTATATTTAGAAACAGCGCTTGCGTCAATCACGCGCCTCAGTGCGTCAGCCCTCTCCCCGCCTCCAGGAGATGGTCATTGGCCAGAATTAGAACGTGGCCAAGAAATTACGCGTCCTGTGATTGGCTAGCGCTGCTTCAGCGTGAGCCTGTTAACGGCGGCCAGATTTTAATGTTTCACTTACTGAGAACGCCGCTGCGCTTTTTTCAACTCGAGCCCATCAATTGCTGACTGATTAAATGTCTTAAAACTGAAGTATTTGTACAAAAGCACAAGCCAATTACAAAACAAATGGACACAAATAAATAAATATTTTACAGTCTTAAATTAAAAAACAATGCCTGACCATTGTTATTATGAGTATTTGCTGTGCCATTTTGTCATTAGAGTTGCATTTGATTTGTTTGATTATGATTAATACGGTTATAACAGCCTTTGCGAATGAAATGAAAGCGAAGGTATTTTTAAAAATTATATTATTAATTAAATTTGGATAGATTGGGCTGTGTACAGAAACCTTTTCCATGTATGCTATCTTGCTGGATGCCAAGGACGCTTTTCCCCAGTGATGTACTGAATCATAAATTATTATAAAATGAATTTCAAATATGTAACTCCAAAATTATTTACAAGCTTCCCAATATTCTCTGTAACAGCAGCCACTGGAACGCTTAATAAGCAAGACTCAGTCTTAGTGGTTAACACTGTTGCCTCCAGGATTGGCAGTTCAATTCCCACCTCCATCTTGTGTGTGTTTGTGTGTGTGTGTGAGTTTGCATGTTCTCCCAGTGCTTCGGGGGTTTCCTCCGGGTACTCCGGTTTCCTCCCCCAGTCCGAAGACATGCACTGTAGGCTGATCAGCATTTCCAAATTGTCTGTTGTGTCTGATTGTGCCCTGCGATGGCTTGACACCCCGTCCAGGGTCCAGGGTGTCCCCCACCTTGTGCCTCCAGGTTCCCCCTTGCAACCCTGTGTAGGATAAGCGGTAAAGCATATGGATAGATGGATTGTGTCTCACTGAAACTTTACGTCATTCATCCACTCAGCCTCTAATTTAGCAAATCCCCTTGCTGCTCATGACAGAGACACATGCAGTAGGTATTAGGGTTTTAAAACACACCCTCCCGCGCTGTTCCAAACAAGCTCATTCGTAGAGTCAGAAAACCAACGTACTTCTCCCACCCCTCTCTCTCTCTCTCTCTCTCTATCTCTCTGGCATGGAGCATATGTGTATACTGTACCGTACCAGCGAGCTGACCGGGGGTGCGCTACAGTGCAGGCTCGACGTCACCTCTCCCATGGCGTCACATTGACGTAGCGCATACCAGGCTGCCTATGTAGAAGCAGACGCGCATAAATGTGCTATTAGACTTTCTCTCTCGCTCAGCGCGACACATAAACAAAGGCACATTGCAACTTCATCCCAGCGCGTCTCTTCTCTCTCTTTTCCGTAGCCACTTCATGCCGAGCCGGTTACACTGGAGCTGAGCTGAGCGGAGCACGGAGTACTTTTTATCCCTCTCTTATTTTAAAAGAGAAATAATTAAAAAAAAAAAAGACATATATTACCTACACATCTTTATATTATTTTTTGATGAAACCTGATCACCTTTTGCGACCGTAAGATCTACTTCATTCATCTGAATTCTGAACATTTCTTTGCAAATTTCTGCTGGATATGCACAGGGAATTATTAGGGGTCTAAAAACATATGTAAAGACGGAACCGTCACAGCAAACAAGTAAGTGAACATATTTTCTTTTCTTTCTTTTTTTTTTTTTTGGAAATTTCCCATAACACAACACAACACTTTGCTCGGTTTGTGAGGTTGTGAAATGTATACTTTTAATCTCTAATTTCAGATCATTTTTGTGCTTTTTTGCCTTTTCTTGACACTGTTAAGAAGTTGGGAGGAGAGAGAAAAAGTTTGCGGTAATGTGCGGTAACCTGTTGAGCGCACTTAGGAAGAAAAAAAAGAAAGAAAGAAAGAAAAGAGGCATGTCTCAGGCGCTATGTCTCCTCTCCAGACGGATGGATGGCTCTGAATCCCCGATTTAATTTGTGAAAGGTCGTCATATTATCACTGGTTGTCATGGAAATGGGATGCCGCTTCTTCTTTTTTTTTTCACCCCGGTGTAGCCTACCCCGCGGAACGCTCGCGCTCTCACACCGGGAACAAGAGGCGTGCACTCCGACTCCAGCCTCAAACCCACTTTTACACGCATGCTAGGGCTTGCTTTCTGATCGCGCTTACACCTCTCACTCTGCCTTTTTTTTGTTGATTTATGCCCTATTTTATTTCCTTTCCCTTTTTTTAAAAAAAAGTATTTTCATTATCATATTTCCTCTCTCCGGTCCAGTGCTGGAGAAGGCTCGCGCGCGAACCCTCGGCGCGCACACAGGCAACCCAGACATAGACAAGACATATCCCATAGGCAAGAAAAGTGGCTAAATGTTTAGTCTGTTTCTCGTGTGTATCTTCTCTCTTTTTATTTTAAACAGAGGCATACACGTTGCATACGTTGCTGTATTCACTTGACTGACTTTTGCCACTCCATGGTGTGTCGCGTGGCTGATTTTTTTGTACAGTGTCATATTGCACACATGATACTATAATGAAAGTGCGTGGTCAGAATAGAATAATAGAAAACGATGGAAAATGTCGTGCAAACTTTCATGCATATTTCATCAATCTCTATCTTTCATTTACAGAAAACTATTGCATTTGACAACCG
Organism: Pangasius elongatus; assembly: GCA_033441825.1. Taxonomy (NCBI): domain Eukaryota; kingdom Metazoa; phylum Chordata; class Actinopteri; order Siluriformes; family Pangasiidae; genus Pangasius; species Pangasius elongatus. The sequence continues at coordinate 6,213,824 of JAKKZN010000022.1, read as the reverse complement.
ATAATCACGCCCCCTCTTTATGAACACGCGCGTGCACACACACACACACACACACACACTGAAAAAATGAAGGAACTTTAAGTGCAGTTAGGGTTATGTTTTAGAAATTGTTCGCATTCCTGTTTCTAAAACCCTTTGCAGCAATACGGTTTCTGGAGGATCCAGATCTGTTAAGGGATATTCCAGGATCTTCCTTTTTTTAACAGGATTATCAGTATAGGATTCCTACATGCTGAATGACATCCAGTGATCTAGTATCTAGTCAAAGTTATTCAGCAATGCAAACTCTAGGCTAATCTCTACCCGGTTAATGAAGGGCCAGAGTTGCTTGGAGAGATGTGCAAAGTGTCTTGTCTTTCTTTTTCTTTTGTTTTTTTTTGTGCCTCTAGCTTGTCTCCTCTTTCACTGTCGACTCCCGTTCCCTCAGCTAATTTACTGTACTTGTGTTTTTTTCCCCCCTTCATTCCTTTGTCAGCTCTCTGTCCTTTTACTCGTCTGTTTGCTGGAAGCCTCTCTCTCCAGCGCGCTTATTGAGCGAGGAGGCGAGCGCGTGCTTAAGGGCTCTCATGCGGTTCTCTAGGTTACCGGGGGCGCGAGCAGACCAGGGGCTTTACACACACACACACACACACACACACACACACACACACACACACACACACACGATTACAACCTGCTAGTATCTTACCTAAGCATCCTATGCGCGTGAGTTCTGAAAACAACAGAGCCACACATGCAAGAATTACACTATTTAAAAAAAAAAAAAAAAGGTACTACTGGCGTGCTCAATTTTCAGTAATTAGCCACCACTCTTAGAATAAACTGGTACCTTTCCTTCTCTCTGGGGTGGTCCCATCAAGTGCACACCTTTTGTACCTTTAGTCTGTATCTTGTACCTAAAGGTGCAAGTTTCATTCTTTAAAAAAATTCCAATTAAATCATATTTAAAGGTACAAAAAAAAATAATAAATGCAAAGGTACAACAGATAACGGTACCAGCTCAGCAACAGGGAAAGGTAGAGTTTACTAGGCTACTCTTTTTCTCAGTGTGTTTGTTTTTATTCTTCCTTCAGGTGTACTAGCATTAAAAGCTCTTCTGTTAGGGAACCTTTAAAGATTTTACAATTAGAAGTCATTTCTGAAGCCAAAACTCCCTTAAGTGTCTAAAGAACCACTTTTTTTGCCTAGGAGTGTAGCTCATGGATTCAGAGTAGCCTAGATGTAACACTTTTAAGCTTTAAGATGGACCTTTAAGATGGATCTTGGACTTGTTTGCTCAGATTACTCAGACACTATACTAGCTCTGAGGACATGATCATAACTAAATATTCACAGCAGAAAGTAGCAATGCGATTCATCAAAACCAAGAGGTGCAATTATTTATATATGTTTTTTTCTTGGTGTAGAAACAGAACAAGATCAGGGATAAAATATTGCCGAAAATATGCTGTTCTAACTATGCAATCAGAAATAAAAAGGTCTGATGGAGATGTTGGTAACAGGAGACAGGTTCGTGTTAGTGCATTGTGTGCGTCAGTCAGGGGGCGCTAAGTCTCTTTCACATTGCAGCTCTGCACGCGCCGGTTTCACTCCTCTGAACTGCGCGCAGTAAACAACAGCACTGTGTCCAGGTGGATAACTTGTACGTTCACGACTTACAGGTAGTCGTTTTGTCACACAGAACAACAACAATAAGAAGAAGAAACTAATTTGTGCACAGAAGCAAGTTAGGCTGTAGATATCAGACTGATCAGCGGTGGCGCGAGCTCACCTGAGCACAACATGCGAAGAATTAGTTACTGGGCTGATTTTTTCCAAAAAATAAAAAAAAATTAAAATAAATAGTGCGAGCTCATTATCTGTATTATTATTATTATTATTGCTGATGGTGGGTTTTTTTTCCATACTTTTAAAATTGCTCAACGGGCACTGATATTTGAGATTAGCCTTGCTTTGTATCATTGTTTCCAGGTTCTCAAGGCTTGGGCGCAGAGTTTGTTTTCAGTCCTAATGCACTTTAAAAAGTTAATGAAAGATTTTGTTCTGATTGTCTTTTCATGAACGATATCTCAGAAGTGCCTGAGCAATTAATGAGGACTAAAAGAACCCTAACTCTTAAAGTTTTCCAGTTCTTTTATATATTAAAATTTTCCAGTTCTTATCTCTCTCTCTCTCTCTCTCTATATATATATATATATATATATATATATATATATATATATAGATGTGAGAGAGAGAGAG
>JAKKZN010000022.1:6183587-6197646 GCA_033441825.1 Pangasius elongatus | reverse complement strand
TAGATGGTAGACGGGGTGTCCAGATTTATCCGCAGAGATCCAACAAGCTTTCAGAAACAGCTCAGGCAAACCAGTAGCCGTTGAGGATTGAGAGCAAAGTAAACAAGCGAAATCGTGGTAGTCATTGGTGGTAGTAATGAAAATCCATAGCAACACTCATCTTTTGCTAATAAGATTGTACATTGTATTGTATACCCATATAAATTAGACATTGATTTTTAAATACTGTTTATGTCACATTTGAGCAAAATGTGGTATGTGCATGTATGATGTATTCGCCGTAAAACGATGTAGTTGTGGAGATGCTGAAAGAGACAGCGTTAAGGCTCAAAGGGTGATAAAACTACGTAGATAAAGTAGATACAAAAATTTCTATGTGTTAAGATGTGTCTTTTGTGGTACATTAAAGGTGCAATCAATGCCTTTTAAGTCAGAACACTTCGTTTTTTTTTTAATTTCTCCTCGCATTATTGCAGATATTAATAAAATATCTGCTCAGGCTCTCCAAGCCAATATTTGTTTGGAGTTTGTTTCAAAACAGCTAGCTTCAACGAACGTCTTCCAAATCCATATTTAAATTTCGTTCAATCTTTCACTGATTTTCAGTCATCATATACCACTATACTGTATATACTGTCAGTATACTGAACACATTATATCGTAGCAGTAACAACCACACCTACCCTGGGATAGCTCTCAGGTAAAGTTTTTTTTGGTGGGTAATAATCATGTGAGCGTGCGGAAGGCTCAGTGTGACGTGTGTACGTGATGTGTGTGCATTTCACAGTGGTGCGCACAGATAACCTGAAGGGGCGGAGAGGTCGTTTGCCATCGAAGCCGAAGAGTCCGCTGCAGCCTGAGCCGTCTCCACCTTCACCCCCTCTCAGCCTGCTCAACGCTCTCGTCCGCGCCTACTCCCAGTCCATCCCCCGAGAGCTCGACTACAGCCAGGTAGCTGCACGTGTGCGCGCGTGTGTGTGTCGGCATATGGACCCTTGCTGTCCTTCTTCACATTGAAATCGTATTTAAATGAGATTTAACAAAGTCATAACATCTTTAGAAAGTTAGAACCATGAACTTTTTTTATTCTATATTCTAGAGTTGTTCTTGTCTCTCTTTGTACCTCTCCCTGTCTCTCTCTCTCTTTCTTTTATATCTCTCACAATTTCTGACACCTTCTGCATTTCATTCTGTTTCTCTGTCATGCTGTTTCTTTTTCATTCTTTGCTATCTTTCACTAGTTTCACTATTCCTTCTCTATTTCTCTCTGGTTCCCTCATTCTCTGTCTCGCCCCCACACCTCTAATTCAGTTTAGTTTCTGTGGCAAAATCAATGACAAATCACGATACTTATGTACTGTCAAAACTTAGCTTATAAAGTTGGGAAGTATTACAGAATACTGAAATATGAACTTGAAATATAAACATCAGAAACGAGACACAAAATGCTGAAATCCTCTTTGTCTCTCATTCTAGTTCAGTGCAGTAGAGACGGGAACTTTAGCTGAGGCTCAGCAGATTCAGCTCTTCTACCGCGTCCTCACTGGCTCCATGGAGGTGACGCGCCGCTGGGCCGAGCGGCTCCCCGGCTTCACTGAGCTCCACCACGATGACCAGAGTCTCCTCATAGACTCAGCCTTCCTTGAGCTCTTCGTACTCCGCCTGGCCAACAGGTAATTACAGCCATCACCTACTGTCATCTTATTATGTTATAAATGTATAAATGTATAAATCATGGCCTGGGGAGATTCAAAGTGTGGGACAGGATTAGTTAGGACTGCTTGATCCTTCTGGCTTTACTACAATCCTGTTTAAATAGATTGGTTCAAATTAGGGCTTATACAATGATGAACACATTTGAAATTGCTATAACATTTTATACAGGGTGTCCTAAATATCCCCATACATAGGGGACTATGTATGCCAGCACCAAATTTGTTGTGCCTTCGTCAGTGGAAAAAAACTAGACGTCCAGTTTTTAATTTGTTAATAAGTTTGGCATCAGTGTCATGTGTGATGTTCTTGCCATGTTTCCTGTTAAAGTCCGTTGCAAACCTTGCGACAGTTTCCCGCTCCAGCCATGAGGATGATTTCAGTATGTTCGTGTGTGTGTGTGTGTGTGTGGCATCTCATAGATTTGTATTTTTCAAGGTAAAAATTATATATTGTTGTAAACATAATTCTAAAAATGGATCATTTAATACTCACTTCTTTGTTATCGTCACAATATACTGAAAACTGCGATATTGGATTGTACTGGGAATTTTTCCAACTAGATGAATGAGTTTACATTTGAAACCAACTCTAATCTCCATGCTCTTGGTCTTTCGTTGGTTTGGAGGTTGCTACGGTCACTTGGCTAACCACCTTCGGCATGTACTTTGTTTAAATTTATGGGATAGCAACCCTCCTTAACTCTCGCACTTATACGTAGCAACCCACCCACGACACAGTCGCATTATACGTCATGTTGCTGTCATGCGTTCCAGTCTTTCTTGTTATTTTTTGTTTACTGATGTAGGTTTTTCAACACTAAACTTGCTAAAAAAAAAAAAACTAAGTGCGATTTTTAATTTGTTTGCTTGCCGTGACTCAGTGGCGTTCTGATTTCTTTGACAGGAAATGGAATTTTTTTTTGCTCCACATTTAGCTAGCAATGCAGCCAAACCTCATCTCTCTCTCTCTCTCACACACACACACACTCTCTCTCTCTCTCTTTCTCTGTGTGCTTCATTCTCTATGTCTCTCACTCTGTGTGTGTGTGCGAGTGAGCAGGTGCAGGGAGGGAGGCCAGTGGGTGGTGCCGTCACAGCCTCAGTAGGGGGCTTCTGACTCACCCGGGCCTACGTCACACATGTGCTCGCATAACCAAGCTCACACATCATGTACGAACTGTACACGGGAGCAAACGTGCACCTTTACACTCATGTCAAAACTCTTACACACACAGAGCGTTTTTAACACACAGTCATCCTCATTCACAGTGTCCCATACACCCTTGTAACTGTTGCACATGACGTAAATGTAAAGAATGCGGTTTCAGGAACCTGCTGTTCCCTTTCTTTAGAGCTGTGCCGCTTCTCTGTTCGTCACTGCAGTAATAGATATATGTAGAGTAGGGATGTAATCAAATATGAATGCATTATTATTCCGACTGAACAGATAATGTGTTTGACACAGATACAAATACAGGTATGAAAAGGAGGTTCGCTATTGTTTGTTTGTCTTTTGTTCACACGGTGTCTGGTTGAGACTAGAGGTGCGCGTCGGACCTGGGATCCAGTGCGACACAACTTAAAAAGTCACAAGTGAGAGATTTTCACTTTCATGTGGCTGTAAGAGAGCAGTCTGATATGAAGCTTTCAGGACAAAGACCATGTTCATTAACGTTTCGTGCTGTGCGATGCATTTACATTGTACATTGTGTTCATTCCCTCATCCTTAGTAACTGCCTGGTCAGGGTCACTGTGGTTTACATTAGGCTACTAGTTTGGTTATATTTTGGGAAATAGAAGCAATTCAATTCAACAAACAAAAAATAATAACTGTGATCTCGAGTGATGTAGCTGAAGTTGAGGAACTGTCAGAGCCAGAATTCACACATCATGCGGACAATGCTGGCGTTTCTACCTCTAATTTTTTCCAGTATTTTCGAGGGCATAGTGGAAGGGTTCATATTTAATTTTTTCATATTAAAAAGAAAAGAAAGAAAGAATTTTTTTTAATTAGGCCAAACTCACTCCAGCAATCTTTAACCTATCCTCTATCTACCTCACATGTTACATATAGACACTTACTAGGCAATAATTTCTATTTTTATCTTGTAATGAGTAAAAAAAAAAACGGAAAACCAGATTACACCAAACAAGTCAATAATAGTAGCCTGTTGTTGACTATATAACACACATTCAAAACTACAATTTTTGTACTCTACAACTAAAGGTAAAAAAAGTAACTCTGGTTGCTTACTGTACGCTTTCACTAGCGACGGCTGAATGTAGTCACAATATTGAACGAATCAATTCTGCGTTACTATTATGAAGCCATTAAGATTGAGGCTTAATAGCATACACTCTCGTTGTAGGTGGTGCTGTTGTGGGGCTGCTGCTGTCAGTTCCACAAAAGTAAAAAAAAAAAATAAAAAATTCATTTAAGCCATTTGAAAACAGCAAATAAGACAATTAGGCCATTTAGACCATTTAAACATTTATACCAGCCGGTCCTGGCTTTCACTAAGGTTTTATCTGCATGCATGGGCAGTCTGGCGGAAACTGTAGCACTTTGACTTTGATTTTTTTTTTTCTCTAGCAATTTCAGAAACGTTTGGAACAAAACATAAATCTGGAATAGAGAAAGAGAGAAAGAAGCACATTCTGTTCTAATACTGTGATTGCTAGCAATTTCGCTCTATATGCAGCTCTGTTGCTAGCCATGTGCTTCTGTGTTGTTTTTCTGAAAACTCCACCCACATCACTATACTGATAAAGTACTACAAATTCTTCCCGCCCAAAAAAGTAGTTCCATTTCTGAAATTATGAATTATGTAAGGAATAAAACATATCTCGGGGCTTACTACCCCATCATGGATTATTTTCCTATAACACCATCTCTCAAAGTGGAATATTCCTCTTACAGTACGAAGGACATTTAATTTATTCATAAATAACACCTCCTGGTTTTTTTAACCATTTATAGTTGCATTTATTGTTGTACGACGTCCATTCCTGTTATCAGTCCCATTATAGCAGCTATAAACTTTATTTACTGTCCCGAAGACTTTCTCATGGTGTAAAACCTACTGTTACAAAGCACTGAAACTGGAGTCTCCTTCCATAAATGTTAAATAAACATCTCCTTACAGAAATCTTTACTAGATGAATTATTAATTATACATTTTCTTTGTAACACAAGTCTTATATTTTGTAGTATGTCCAGCATAGACATCCCCAAGCATGAGTTGGTACTATAGATATGATAACATATTACAACTTATTAATATTTGACTCACTTGAATTACAGCGTGCACTATTGTCCGAGCTGCTGTTATAGAAAATTAATCAGATTTGAGAATATAAAAAAGTGCTGTGGTTAAAAGAAATTAGCTTCATTCAATGAAGAAAGTTTGAAGATGAAAAAAAATGTGTTGTGAATAAATGTTTATTGGCCCCAACATTTGCACTTAGACTTCTATTGTAAGGGAGTTTTGTGTAATCAGATTTTTGCTCTTTCTCAGGACAAAAAAACGAATATTTCTTTGTGGTAATTGTCCATATACTATAAAGGCAGCTTTAGATAGATTAGGTTGAAAAATGCTAGAGATTTCTCTTAACGTCTTCTTTTTTGCAACTTGCACCCCTTCCCCTGTCCTCCTCTTCCCTCCTGCTGGGTCTGAGTGCATTTGCATTCCATAATTGTGTGCTAATGAAGAACAGTTCACAAGCAGAAGCCAGCACTCCGCAGGAAAACGATTGGAGGTTTTTCCTTCCTAAATTGCAGGGTTGCTAGCGAAGAGGTAGCGAAGTAGAGCGGTGAGAAGGGGACAGGAGAGGAGAGGAATACGAGCGAGATCGAACGGGTCATCCGGTTTAAATCTGGTTCGTCATTTTAGATGAAACCACACTGAGCCAAAAAAACGTAACAGACTCGCTCCACGAGTCCTGTCCCACATCCGAAAGAGTGAGGGAGAGAGATGAGGGAGTTGGAGGAGGAGGAAGAAATCTCAGGAATGTTTTAAAAGCTTTAATTGCGAGAGCTCGAGCGTAATTAAGTCCCGTTCCGATCTTTGATGTACTCTTCCCTATGCTGGCTTTCATTTGTGCCCATGGTAACTGTTCTCCTGCGTTAAAGACTTAAACCCGCTCCAGTCAGGGCTGCTCAGAAGAGATGAGACAGAGCGGGTGCGGACGCTTGTGCATGTAGGTGCTCATATGTAATCAGTCAGGCAGACGCAGAAGAACGGAAAACGATATCGTTTTTTTTTTTTTTTCCTTTGAGAGAAAACGGCGGTGATTAATTAAAAGATGAAAGTGGCGTCGACTGAAGTTCAGCCATCAAACATCACCTTGAAGGTGGAATAAATAACAACAGTTTGTGATCAGTCCCTAACCTCTCTCTCTCTCCTCTCTCTCTCTCTCTCTCTCTCTCTCTCTCTCTGCGCCTCATCAATGCCAACAGAGTATCAGAAAAAGTTTTTGTAATTGGCATGCAGCTTAGGGAATCATCGCAGGACAAGGGAAACAGAAGCAACCAAAGCAAGCAAACACCACTCATGAGGACACACACACACACACACACACACACACACACACACACACACACACACACACACACACACAGCATTTAAATAGATTCACAGTGGCATGAAAATTGTAGCTTGTTGTAGTTTGCCTACATCCCAAACCACATACTACCACCCTAAACACTCTAAATAGTGCACCACTATAGGTAGTGATATATTAGTAAGTGGCACATTATTGCATCTAAGGGCTGTTTTCCAGAAAAGTATATTTTACAATAAGATAATAAAACACTGCTTGTCATGTTACAGAGAAACTCAAAAGCGTAAGACTCTCCAATGGTAGAAATCTTGCTTACAGCACTGACACTGGAGACTCCTTCCATAGATGTTTAATACATTTCACACAACACAAAGCTTCATAATATCAATGATTACAAACAATGACAATGACAGCAGACATTGCAACAGAACAGCTTATGTATGTAGGTTGTGTATAGAGATATAAGATGTGTATAAGAGTCGGTCTTTATGATTACAGCAGCTGCTCTCGGGTACAAATCTACATTATCCAGGTGAGATTATCCATTGGAGCAATGGTGAGGCTTGAGAATAAACTGATTTTGGGAGGTAAAGGTCTTTAAGGGTTTCTATGTGGGACTTTCCACAGCAGCAGAAAGGGATTTACAAGTGCAGGAGCTCCATGCAGATGAATCAGATGAAAGATGAATATTATCCACTACTTTTAAACATGGCTACAAATCGGAAAACTGAACAGCGGGCATTTCTGGCCATTGCACATCTTCTTGATTGTGAATCCACCTCTTGGTGTGGACTTCATATCAGTTCGTTTCAGACAGGCACCGAATGTACGTAAGCTGTAATCAGGGTGTTCTTTTAATATCTAATGAAAGGTCAGATTTTATTGGCTCTAGTTTCTCAGTATTAACTTTTGCTTTTTGGGGTTTTTTCGGGGGGGTTTAACTCTGTTTACTTTCCCCGTCGCTTTCCAGTTTCTCTGTAACACACAAATAGTTATCATTTTTGGTTATGCTTCTTCTTTTGCTTCCTTCCTTTTTTTTGCCTGTTTTTTTGTCCCTCAGCCTCTCTCTCTCTCTCTCTCTCTCTCTCTCTCTCTCTCTCCATTTCTGTACAGAAAAGTTTGTTCTCTGGACAGGTTGTAATGTCTGCGAGGCTGAATACATCACACTTCATGATTGCGCTAACTCCTATTCCTTNTCTCTCTCTCTCTCCTGCAGGTCGTTGTTGGCAGAGGAGAAGTTTGTTTTCTGCACGGGCCTGGTGCTCCACAGGCTGCAGTGTCTGCGAGGTTTCGGAGAATGGCTCGACTCAATCAGAGATTTCAGCTCTCATCTTCAGAGTCTCAGCCTGGACTTACCCGCGTTCTCTTGCCTGTCAGCCCTGGTGCTGCTCACAGGTAACACACACACCGCAAGGCTAACACACACACACCACGAGCATAACACTCGCCAAGAGGATAAGCAACCTCAGGAACACTCTCGTTTTCCTTTTTCCCCTTCCTCTCGACATCCCTCGCTCTCTCACTATCACATTCACACCTCTTTGTGTGGCCAGTGCTGATTATCTCAGGCGTGGGACAGGTGATGGCCGAGCCTGGGTTTACCTACACGGGAGGACTAATCCCCTTTTAATCACAGCAAAAGAGAGCGAGCGGGAGAGAGATAGAGATAGAGAATGAAAAAGGGTTTTGTGTATTTTCTATAAGGACAGCTGGGGATTATTGATTATCGGGTGGCAAAGTTCACATAAACAGGTGTGTGTGTGTGTGTGTGTGTGTGTGTGTGTGTGTGTGTGTGTGTGTGTGTGTTGTGAGAACCAGCAGGTGTTTCAGGTGTTATGCACATACATGACTAAGACAGACGCTACACATTCGGGCGACCCAGGGCTTCATTTGAAGGGGAATGCCATCCTCTGGTTTAAAAAAAAAAAGAAAGATAAACATCATCTACTTTTTCTGTGTTGAAAAGATGTTTTATCGGTGCTCTAACTCTGTGCATGTGATTCACACACAAAGCCATTTTATGTGTATTAGGTATGATCACATACTGAGAAGGAGGTTATGCAGAAATGCACGCTTTATATTGTGATAAGTAATAACGGGTTAACGGGTTAATAACGTCTTGGGTGATTGATCTGATATTTCATTTTGTCAAAGCTAGATAACTGGCTAATTATCTGGGTCATATGCTGGTTCATATGATTCTGATTTATTTATTTATTTATTTACATTTTATTTTTATATTATTCAGTTTTTTTTTAGCATAGCTTGACTACTGGTGTCCGCCAGAGTAAGATGCAAGTGATTACATAATTTTTGATTGCATGTTTTCACACTGAAACACATAAAAGCCCATAATTACAGTATAATAATGTTTAATATAAATTAATATATTACTAATGATATGAGAAATAATAGTTGATTATCTGTTTTAATAAAATTATGGAAAATTGCGGAACTCAAGGGACAGACCTGTCTTTCCATGTGTCCGTTCCCAGAACCATCAGCCTTTAGCAGAGTGTGTGTGTGTGTGTGTGTGTGTGTGTGTGTGTGTGTGTGTGTGTGTGTGTGTGGGTATGTGTTGGCCCCCATGGAGCAGCACTTAGCTCGGTAGTGGGAGGAATCGAGCACTACTCAGTGGAGCCCTGCTCTCCTCTATTCCCCCTATCTCTCTCTCTCTCTCTCTCTTTCTCTCTCTCTCTCTCTCTCTCTCTCTCTCTCCCTCCACTCCTCTACTCAAACTATCGACCCTCTAAAAGTGTCTGCAGTGAAAGTGCCATCGATCAGCCCCTAGAGAGCGAGAGAATGAATGAGTGAAAGTAGAACGAGGAACAATGCAGCTGCTGAACACCCACAGCACGAGAATAAATAAAAGCCACACACACACACATAACACACACACACACACACACACACACAGTATCTATGTTTACATACAGTCTAATAAACCCTTAACAAACTACCTGATAGCTCAATTAGAATAAAAATCTTTCGGATAACCTAAATCCAAATACAGTAAACCGATTAAGGGCAATTCAAATGAAATTTCGACCCGACTAAGCATTTAATAATGTGTTAAATACAAAAAAATAATAACTGTGTAAATATTTGAATCCGATTACTGCTACAGTCAGAATATTTGCATATACTTTGAGCAACTTTTTTGGCTCCTGACACACAGTAATAGCACAACGTTCACCTGTTGAGGAAGTTATACATAATTTTCGAATTTTACATTTTTATGGATAAGGTCTGAGAAGGACGTCTAACTAATATTTCGAAGTAAGCAAGGTGATTAAAATACTCATTTCAGCAACTTAAAGTGACATAACTCCTTGTGTTACTTGTTGCTATGGCAACACTGGCACTAAAATGCCACTCCTCACATGCACATTTCATTCAGTCTACATGTAACATGCATGTGTATAGTTTTGTAATTTTGTAACAAAGTGTTCAGGGCGAATATAAACAGTTTATAATGTGCGATTCGTTTGGTTTGACGAAACATCCAGCGTGGAGTGAGAAGTGTGTGAAGTAGGCAGGCTGGAGGCTTGTTATTGACACACCAGCACTAAAGTGATAAAGCAGAAGCTTCACACTAACTCAGTGAGACAGCAACTAGGAGCGAGTGTGACATTTGTTCTTTTGTAACCCAGACCACACACACCACAAGTTTTCTCCGTAAGGACATGCTCAAGTTTTCCTTTTATTTAATCCCACAAATTAGTAAAAGAAGTGAAGATGTGTGTATGAGGTGTGTATATGGTGTGTGATTGGGGGGGTCGGGGGGTATATCATGCATCTGTCGCACATTAGGAAGCTGCTGGTGGTGTCGCGTTTGGTAACTACATGACTAATGAGCTCTAATCAGATTTGGCTCACATTTCTTATCTTACTTATTGTCTTACTAACTTTATGGTAATCCTTTTAGAGAAATAATCATGTGTGTGCCTTTATTTCCTACATATGTGTATGTACATAGTAAAAACATGCCCTTACCTTGCATAAAGTTCAACATCTTTCTGAGGCAGAAAATATAATCATATTGACCCAGGGTGTGTATCTTGATTCTATAACAACAATTACAATTGTAAAAATGAATTTCAAATACAATATAAACATTACCTTCAACTCAGTTCAACCATATTTATCAAAAGAGACATATAAGATGCCTTGTGATGGTGATGGCAGGTGTGTATGGTGTGTACAAGTGCAAGTATAAATAATAGCAGTAGGGAATGTAGACTGTAAGCTGTCATTCACTAAAGAATGTGCTACATTTAGTCAGTAAATTTGGCCTACTTTCACAGGAAGAGGTCATTTGACTGACATGGCAGACATCCAACCACAAACCTTGTCCCACAGCCTGGCAGTAAACATGCAGGATTATCTCATTTACGTACTGCTTAAGTGCCTCAAACAAAATGACCTTTATCAACAACAAGTCAGGATTGTATGAATTTTATTTAATCCAGTGACTATAACTTACTCCAAAAAATTATTTGTCTCACAGTTTTTGTGTATATACACACACAAAAGTTCAAAGAGCCAAGTAAATCAGATTGTAACCTTTAAGATTCTGAAGATTGGGGCCAGAAAAGTGTACAAAAGATGTTTAAGGTTAGAGTAAAAACAGTCACATTTTTGTTTTAGATGGACAAGTCAGTGACATAAGATGACATAAAGTTATTAAAAAAAAAAAAAACATTGAGTTGTAACACCAAACCTTGTTATTCATTGTTGCAGTTACCTTTTGATTTAACAGATACTTTTATCCAAAGTAACTTACAACTGAGAGAGAATGTAAACACTTGAGGGTTTAAGTATGTTATCAAACAGTGTTCCTCTGGCAACTCTAGGATTCGAAGTCATGACTNAACATAAGACATGGTTTTATTATTTTTAAAATGACTAATATTTACTGGGAAAGTGAAACAAGCCTACTTTTTAATGTTCGATAAATTGTTGTTGTACGGTTCAGCTTTTAGAAGAAATTTAAGTAACTCAAACATATAGATAGATAGACAGATAGACAGATAGATAGATAGATAGATAGATAGACAGATAGATAGATAGATAGATAGATAGATAGATAGATAGATAGATAGATAGATAGATAGCATTCAGAAGAAAATGAACATTGACCACACACACTCATTCTTTATTTGTCTCTTTCTCCTCAGAACAATGTCCCGGCCTCAAGGAGCCCAAGAAGGTGGAGGAGCTGCAGTCCAAGCTCATTTCCTGCCTTCGAGACCACCTGAGCTCCGGCGGGGCCACGAGCGTGGCCGCGGCAGGCAAAGCCCCGCCCCCAGTGGCTGCTGTTCTGGACCTGAAGATGGAGCTTAGGTCACAGCGCACTCAAGGCCTACAGAGGATCTTCTACTTAAAGCTGGAGGACCTGGTCCCACCACCTCCACTCATCGACAGATTCCTGGACACACTGCCCTATTAATACAGACACGCCCCTAAGCTCACCTGGGCACGCCCACAGGTTGGGGACACACCACAGAGGACAGAGCCTGAAGAGAGACTCACTGAACTCGATTTTCTCTCAAGGGGCTCCAGATGTGCACTCTTTCCACCTCAGCTCTATGTCTGATAATGTGTGTGTGTGTGTGTGTGTGTGTGTGTGTGTGTGTGGGGCACAGGGGGGGTGGGGGGTGAGGGAGCAGAACTGTGCTTTTGAACTGTTGTTCAATGTGTGTGTGTGTGTGTGTGTGTGTAAAAGAGAGAGAGAGAAGGTTGGAAGGGTTCTCTTCAGTCAAAAGACAGTCAGTATGCTCCACATACACTTACACACAGTTACACATGAGACACAAAGGACATAAAAAAGAGTGCATGTGAGAGTGTATATGCGTCTCTGTGGAAAGCTTGAGGCAAAACGAATCAACAGACGTCCCAACAAAGTGCATTAAATTCTAACCACCGAATCACACTCCCAAAACTGCATACAAGTGCAATTTACTAAGTGCTATTTAAAAAAACAAAACAAAAAAACAAAAAAACAAGGATTAGACAGAAGAGTAGGAAAGAGTAGAAAGCGCAGGAGAGTGTGTGTGTGTTCCATTTCTATTTCAACTCTAAATTATTTTAATACTACGACTCACCCTGTGAAGTAATGATATCAAACCAGGCAGATGTCTCACACACCAGTCTGCTCACTAACTCTTGCAACTCTTGAGCAAGTTCTACAGACTTGAAATTACTGTAGAGTTTTTTTTTTCTTTTTTCTGGTTTTTGCAAACCAGGGAATTTTAGGGTTAGAAGTGTAGAGCTAAAAAAGAGTGCAAGGGAGCATTTGCGCTACAAGCACTTAAAAAAGAAAGAAAGGAGAGAGGGATGGGGCACGGAAGGAGGGAATGATAGAGTGGGGAAAGAGGGTGGGAGGGACGAAACATTCCGTGCTCACGCTCATTTTTATAAGTTTCTATTGTTAACACCATCTATTAATACAGAGGACTTTGTTGCAAAAAAAAAGTTGTCTTTTATTTGTACAAAAAAAAAAAAAAAACAGATTATATGCATGGTTTTCTCTTTTCTCGCCTTTCTTGCCTGTATTTATTTTGTTTGCGAAAGACGGCCAGCTCCTCAAAGGGCTCGGACACATTCACAGACTGGGCTTTTCCGCTAACATCGCCCAAAAGGCAACCATTTGCGACAAATGGAGAATTATATAAATATATAAATATATATATATATATACACAATACAAAACTAATATTTTGAAGTGTTTTTATCCAATAGATTTTTCAAATCTTGTGGTACGAGTTGTGCATTTTTTTTGTTTGTTTGTTTGTTTGTTTTTTTCAAAGAAAAAACAAGATTACAAAAAATGTCTCTTTTTGATTTGTTTGGATTACTTTTTTTTTTCTCTTTGGTTCACTGGAGGCTCTGTTCAGCACTTTGAAATCATAAAGAAAAAAATGATTATTTTGTCTTCAAGTGTGTGAAGTTTTGTTGGTGCAAGAGCGCTTTCAAAAGAATACTCACCAGGGGTGTAAGAATCTGGATAATTTACAGTGTGACAACGTATAACGCTTAAACCTTACACGTATAATGCTTAAACCTTCACATATTTTCAAATAGGACAAGATTAAATGCCACATAACATCACAGCAGTGCAAATATCCATATATGTAGTTAAGGAAACTTCTAAAGTAAACTAATTGAGGCCAGTGGAAATAGGAAATAATTTTTTTAATAATCAGTTAGATAGAAGAATATATATATATATATACAAACACACATACATACATGTATGCGTGCATACATATAGTATATATGGCATTAATTATAAATTCCAATAATATTATTAATATTATTTGTATAAGACATAAAACAATAAATATTGTCATAAAGCATATTTACATAAATCTTGGTGCAGATAATATAAATATATAATTTGCATAAATCTTCAGTTCAAAGTTCAAAACAAAGAAAATAACATTGGCAAAAATGGAAATTTACTAAACACACCAGACAAAAAAAAAAGAATTTTATTTAATGTGGTACACTCAGGTCCGTAAGTATTTGTACAGTGACGCAATCTTTGTAATTTTGCATCTGTACAGCACCACAATGGATTCGAAATGAAGCAATCAAGATATGATTGAAGTGTAGACTTTCAGCTTTAATTCAAGGTGTTTAACAAAAATATTGCATTAACTGTTTAGGAATTACAGCCAAATTCCTCAATTTTTTAAAGAGTCCCTTCATGTTTCCTCGTTATTTCATGACATTAAGGAGATAAAAGGTCTGGAGTTGATTCCAAGTGTTGAATT
>JAKKZN010000022.1:6148814-6160408 GCA_033441825.1 Pangasius elongatus | reverse complement strand
AGGAGAGCGCTGGTCATTCACTCCCCCCACCTACAATCCCTGCCGGACCTGAGACTCAAACCCACGACCTTCAGGTTACAAGTTTGACTCTCTAACCATTAGGCCACGACTGCCCCCGAAAGAACCCTTACCCTTACCCTTACCCTTACCCTTACCCTTACCCTGACCCTGACCCTGACCCTGACCCTGACCCTGACCCTGACCCTGACCCTGACCCTGACCCTGACCCTGACCCTGTTGAGCTAGCAAAGTAATTCTGGGTATGTACATAATGTTGTGCTACTGCACTGTTAGCCTCTTGCTGTAATGGCAGCTTATTTAATACTTTATTTAATACTCAATTTTATAGAGTGATATTTGCCAACTCAAAGCCAACTAGCCTTTCAAACACTGAGTAGCTACAAATAATAAATCATTTGTGTGCTTGGTATTGATGCTAAAGACTTTAACACTGGAGAGTCAAATATGTTCTTAAAGCAGAAGGTACAGCTTGTTAAATCTTCTCCATCTGTTATTTTTGTGTCATGTATCAGGAAACCCTCATATCTGATACATCTGATTGCATAATGGGTTGGCTGTTAAAGGTTCAACGAATATTCCCTGAAGCAGCACAGTTGTTGTCAGTGGAAAAGTGGTGTCAGAGTTACATCATGGTTCATCATGTCATTCATACATAGTTCTGCTTTTTCCTTCTCTTCCTCTCTCTTTCTTTCTCTCTCTCTCTCTACTGGTGGTGTTGGTAATTAAGCTCTTCTGAAGTTGGTGAGATGAAAAAGATGAGAGGAGAATAAAGGTGCCATTTGATGGGTGCCTCTGCCTTAAAGTTAAACATGGATGAAATTAGCTAAGTGTGTGTGTGTGTGTGTGTGTGTGCAACAGTGTGTGTGCAACAGTGTGTGTTATGTCCTCCTTTTAATTAGAGTGTTTTGGTTTCTCCTTTCACCCGATATCACTTAATGTAGCAGTTCAAGTTTGATCTGCTATCATCCATTTCAGCCTTCCTGTATTGAGTGAGATATATAGTGCACACACACACACACTCTCATGAATGCCCCAATAACTGTTTTGTTCAGTCTGAAAAATGAATACAATATTTCTCTAAATGAAGATTTCATAGCTCAGGCTACTGTAAGTTCACAGTTTCACACATTCTGTCCATGTATTTGTGGGTTTCCTCCCACAAACAAGTCAGCGGTTTGATGACCCCTAAATTGCCCCTAGGTATGAATGAGTGTACGAATGTGTGTTTATTGGACTAGCATCCCATCCAGGGTATATTCCTACTTCATGCACAGTGTTCCTGGGATAGATTCCGGATCCACCGCCACCCTGACCAAGATAAGGCTCAAGAGAAATGAATAAAAATAAGATCTCGTCATTCTTCACTAACACAAGACATGACGTTCAGTCAACATCAGGCGTGAGAGAGTAAAATTAATGCCGTTTTAGGAATATCCAAGCGTTACATGTTTATTTAATGTATATGAATATTTGAATTGGGTCATACAATAAAGAAATTAAAACAATATTTATATTTAAATTTTATACAACGATATCTCAAATGAAAAGTAATGCATTCTTGATGAAGTATTCTTGTATTAACAATAATAAAAAAATAAGTTGGTAGAAAGACTCTGACCATTGTGTATACTACTATAAACCTCAGACTAACGGCGCCCCTGTCTTTGTGTGTGTAGGCAGCGCGTTCAAGCCTGGCAGTGTTGCCCGTAGCAGGTGCAGTGGTTGGCACCGTCTTGGCTGGTCCACTTGGATTGCTGGCGGGATTTAAAGTGGCCGGCGTGGCAGCCGCAGTGGGAGGAGGCTTGCTCGGCTTCGCTGGAGGAAACCTCATCCAACGCAAGAAGAAAGAGAGAGTGGAGTTGCAGCTTCAACGACTCGACACTAACCAGGAACACGAGCATGTGCAATAACACACCTGCTCCTGCTGGGGAGAGTGGAATCCTGTACTGACACACACTTTACTCTGCACAACGCTGGTATTTATACTACACTCCTCTCTCAAATCTGCTGCCTTAAACAGACTGGTTTTGTAGTAGTATATAATATAATAACCTGTGTTATTGACGTGACTGTTGGTCAGATGGTTGTTCGTTTGCAGTGTGTGTGTGCGCCATATGGGGACACTGTAAGCTGTGGTTTAAAAAAAAAAAAAAAAAAATTGAATACCAGGGGTCTTTTATTGATCGAGCTGTGCCAGTTTGCAGACGTCAGGGATCACCAGGGTGTCACTGGTGTTGGGGTTATTAATGAGCTTGAGTGCAACACAAATTGTGCACTGTGAAGTGTGTGGCTATGAGCAAGGAATCATTCGTTAAAATCACGCAAATATGAGACAACAATAATAGTCAAATAATCACAATTAGGCATGTCCCAATTGTTTCATAACAGTTTTGAAATAATTAGTATTATGACTAAATCATTAGATTCCAAAATCATGTTTGTTTATATATATATATATATATATATATATATATATATATATATATATATGCACATTATTTATTACTGTTTTGCTGTTGAACTTGTAATTTAGCCATCTTTACTAAAAACTTGTAGATGAAGGGAATTATACATTACTTTACATAGTTTCTACTGTAATGTTGTTTTGGATACCTTAGTAATAAGTTTTGTAGCTACATTTCTTTTTTACAGTCCAAAAAACAAACACAAACAGAAATTCAGTATGAATTTACATATGAATAGCTATTGCTAAATAAAATGAGCTATGAATGTGCATTATTACACTACAGTTATGGATATATATATATAAGTCCCCAGAAATGACAGTTACATTGTTAATCATCAGTTTTATATTAGCGAAAGGCCTAATCACAGTAATTATTTAAATGGATTTAACTATTTAAATGGAGTCAGACTACAAATCCTGTCTCTACACAGGGTTCATACAGATGCTTGAACTCTGAACTTGTGTTTTTAAGGTGTGAAATGTTATGTGGTGCACAGGTTTTGCAAGAAAGACTTCAACAACATGGAGACATTTGCAATTTGTGCCAAATAGCATTATAATACCTATAGCATTGCAATACAATTGTGTAAATAATGCAGGTAGGTAACTAGCTAGCATTGTTTCAAGTGTTCAGAGTCAGGACCTAACATTATACAATTTTAATACAGGTTGAAAAATCAAAGCTACTGTCATTTCTTTAAACCCAGTCATTTTCTGCTGAAACCTATTTAAGCTTAAAAGTCTAATGACCCATGTAGAAAGTTCTGGAAAATTCATTAAACCGTGTTCATGCTGAGTTTCTGATTTCTCACTGTAAATATGAATAATAGATTCCAACTAAGTTTTGCTGTCCAAGTAGATGCATATATAAAAAAGTACTGAGTACTAATTGGTGTTTATAAGCTGATTTACATATTTACATCTTTGAAATTGTGAAACTGTGATTTTGGCATTGCAGTACTTCTGACAGAAGTGCCAATCACACCTTAGTGGTAGTAACAGTATATAAAAAGTAGTTTGAGACGTTTATTTAACATTTATGGAATGTGGCTCAAGTGTCGGCGCTTTGTAACAGTCAGTAGGTTTTCCGCTACAGGCAAGTCTTCAGGCATGACGAGTTGTGTCTTTTGTCTTATTAACTTCCAAAGAGAAAAAAGAAAGGCCGGTGAGGGAAAGGCATGTTATAGCTGCTATAATTTAAGCGATAAATAAATTGTCTCATGGACAAAAAAAAAAAAAAGTAAATATAAATGGATAAAAGTACAACTTGTCATTCATTACTAAACTGAAATTTGCTGTGGTATACGAAGAATAAAGCACTTTGGGACATGCTGTTACTGGAAATAAATTAACTTCAGGTTGGTAACTAGCTCCACTTAGCATCAGCGTGCACACCACCACGCCCTCGTTGATTATATTTTTTTATAACAGCATGCTTTGGTGTTTTATTCTGTACTTAACACAACATATAACATAACCTGATCGATTTTGGATTATTAATGAGATTGTTGACTCTGATTACACCTCTGGAGCTTCAATGCCCAACCATCCCAACTCTGTTTTCCGACTTTTTCAACAGTACACTTTTGTAAAACGTTCATATCACATTACTGACGAGCATGTCGCTGAACTCTGGATCTAAAAGCCTGACGTGTAGCTGCTTTAGGGCTTTTGATGACGAAGCCCAACAAGAAGCCAAATCTAATACAGAAATCAATTCACAGTGGGGTCTCCTCAAGCACAAACAAAATTTCAATGTTATTTGATCAAAGTGCTGTAGGAAGCAGGGGAAAGCTGAACAATGACCTTTTTTTGGCTTTTTAATCGATCCTCATATTCAGCTGAGAATAAAACGGAATTGTTTACAGCTCAGTGCTAGCTGGAGCTAGTTTGTATCTTTAATGTGTAGAGTGGCTGGATGTGTGCTAGGCTCGTAATAATAAAACATATTTTATATTCTAAATCAATATTTAATTAAGTTTATACCTAGCAAGAAGTATGCATGGACACAAGTCAGCATGTCAGCAATGAGATCCTTTTTTATTTAAATTGTTTTTTATTTTGATNTTTTGATGTTAAACATCGAATGACCCGAACTTGGGGTTATGTTTTTTGGGATATATGGGGAAGCCCCGCATACACACAGACCTGATTTGAGCTACATGTTATCCCCCCACGCCTTCCGCGTAACACACACAGGACTTCCCCTGAGTGTGTGTGTGTGTAGATGGGCAACTGTGTCAGATGCAGTGTGTGTAGATGGATGTGCGAGTGTGTTTGACTGCCTGGAGAGGGGGGGAAAGTCCCAGTGAAAACATTGACCTGACTCGTGTCTGCGGCCAAGACACCCCACACTTTCCACGATCACGCGGAATGGAAAAGCAGACCATCCGTGCGCCTGGTGCGTGTGCATGATATCATCATGTCGCCTGCTGTGACGGCATGGGTTTCTGCCGTGGGTGGGATGATGTCACAAAACATCCGCGCCCACCTCTCGCCACTTCCACTTTCCTCAAAGTGGGCTTCGAGTGCGAGTTTTACCAAAATAAGTCTTCAGAACGTTCCTCAATGTACACACAAGTGCCGCTGAAGTGTGAGTCACTGTTTCCATGTCAGCTTCCTGCCACAGTTAAGTACACTCCTTGATCTTCAAGATTAATTAGGGTTCAAAAGGAAATCTTGCAAACATACCATCCTGTGCTGTCACTTGAAGTCAACATGAATTTGTAAATAATATTTAATAAAAAAAAAATAAAAAAAAATGCACAAATCCTTGATTGCACTTGATATAAAATACACAGACACTCTAGAATCCTGTAAAATGTTTTCCCTTTAATTTTTAATTTACTTTTTGTTTCCATTCCCCAGTCTGAGATTCTCTGTTCTGAGATGATGTACAAACACCCCTTTACAGCCCCACCCCTTATTAAGCCCCACCCCTTACCACTCCTCCTCATGGAATGGGCTGATATGAGTCCGGATTTTAACAAGCAAGGACTTTTGACGAGTCTTGAACTCCCACATTATGTAAGAATACAGACTAATAATGTACCAATGTACTCACTCTCTCACTCACACACACACACACACAGTCTCTCACTCTTACACACACACACACTACTATAGACTGAAACAAGGGACACCACAGGGTTGACCACAGAGTCATTTCCCATGATTCCCCAGGCCTTGAGTGTGTGGATCCTGCCAGGGTAGGACCATCAATGTTTATCTGCTTATTTTTCTTCTTACAAAAAAAAAAAGGAGACAAAAACCTAGGGGTTTAAAAAAAACAAAAAAAAACCAAAACACTTATTTAATTTAGACAACTCACCTACAGAGGACATACATATTTACAAGCTCCAAAAAAAATAAAAGTAAAATCAATCTCTCTCTCTCTCTCTCACTCGCTTTCATTTCTTCTTCTCCCCACTCCACCAAAAAACTTCAGATATTCTTCTTCTTCTTTTTTTTTTTTTAGCCAAAATAAAAGTTATGAAAATAGAGGTGACGCAGGTGGCTGCCTGCCAGGTGTTCTGCGCTAGGTGATGATGTGAGACGAGGTCACAGTTCGTCCCGATCCCTGAGGATGGTGTAACGGTTCTCGCTGGGTGCTAGCTTCTGGAATGAGCTCTCTGGAGGATTGCTGGCCACCTCTTTGTTCTCTTCCTGCCGAAACACACACACACACATTTCAGTTGCTTAAAGGTTTTAGTTACAACGTAGAGAACGTGGTTTTCTTTGATTCCCACTCTGACTGCTTTATCACTGGGGGGTTTCTCAGCACTTCAAGCTCACTATTTTTTTTTTAAATCCTGTTTTACACTGCATGATTTCTTTTAAGATGATTACTTGTCACTCTGTACGAGACGATCCCACGAAATTCTTTGCCGAATTCTATAACAGGCTGTGTGGTAACGTCTTCTCCGTGTCAGATTATACGGTGAAGATGGTCTAATGATAGATCTGCGATTAAAGATGTTCTGCTGATGGCATCAATGGTGTCAAGTGCAGTGTGGAAAATGGCTCGTGAAGAAAAGGGGGTCGTGTAAACAAACGTTTTTCAAAGTGAGCTTGAGGTAATACTTCTTCTGTCTCGTTTATGTTTCTCCATTGCCACGAAATTATTCGCAGCAGTGTCGTGAGTTTTGCGTCATCCTATTGGTAGCTTTTAGACATGTGTCTTAGCACTTTTTCCTCACTTTTGCGTTCCAAAGAGTTTTTTTTTTTTTAGTGTGTGAGATTTTTGTCTGCGACAACAACGAATATCTTGTGGCATAGTTACAGCATTTAGTTGCGTCACATCACCAAGAACATACATACCAAATGCTTTGCTTAAAGGTGAATTAGGTAGGATTGGTGAAATATAGGTCTGTGGGTAGAGTTGAATAAGATTTGAATGATTTTTTTTTTTTTACTCATTTCCACAAATGTACACAAAGCTCCAGCCCCAAACCTTACGGTGGTTCAACTAGAGTTAGCATGCTAACTCCTACCATTAGCAAGGACTGTCATGACATCACTTTCAAGCGCACTCTGGCATTCAACTGCTTGAAAGCCAAGTTACAACTCTGCAAACATGCAAGATTCTCCTCATAATGATTTAACAGGATGTGAAGGGATGTTGGGGGCGTGTCTATAAAATGACTGACAAGAGGCCACTCCAAATTCCAACAAATATTCCAGACCGGAAAGCATGCTTCCAAACCTGTTTTTTTTTTCAGCTACATAATACACAATGTTCTGAGACTTTAATTATATTTTAAAATAATTTCTACATAATTTTCCACATTGGTTGTACTAGTAAGAAATGAAAAATATTGACTTTATTGCATATTTAAGGCAATAAAGAGTAGAGTTTATTTTTTATTTGGTTGCTGATTACATTTGTCTGCCAGACAATAACAAATAAATGATAGCCCATGAAGGATAGACATGAAATCTGCTTGTCCTGGGTGGCCAGGCTACTGATTTGTTTATCCCTGAATCACTTATAAATGAATTACTGTAAATGTAAAACTGGACGTGGATGTTCACATCTCACGGCGTTGGCGCATTAGGGACTCTGACTCTCTGTTCTCCATGCAGACGTCAGCACTAGTTAATAGTGTTAATTACATGAAACCTGCATTAATTCCCTTAGGCTTGATTTATTTTTCCAGAACTGAGCTTCATTCTGACATCTGGACTTGTCACATACCCGACTTTGATCATCGAAATTAACCAGCTAAAATGTCATCTAAAGCACCGGCTGTATTAAAGATAGTGACTGATCCTTTGATGGCAGTTCAAACGAAGCAGCTATCTAATGCAGTCACAAAACTAACATATACATTTCTGCTTGACAAGTCGCCATGTCTATTAATAAACATGATGAAATGCAGTAACGTCGGCCTTCATTACCCGATCAATCTCGCGTTCTAAAACAAACGCAATTTTCTTATCATTTAATACGTCCTTTAAAATGCCAGAATGTCCTGGTTACACATAATTTACTTTATTTAAAAAGAAATAAATTTGCATGGCTTATTGGGAGTTAGAATCCTGACACTAGCTTTTGGCTCTTTAGTGCTCATTAGTGCTCTCCTTTAAGCGTGTTCAGCTGTCTAAAGCAGGTTTTACACTGTGCGATTATAGCCATCTTCTAGAGAAAAAGATTATTACTTATCAAACTTTATAAGACGATCCCAATAAAATCTTGGCCGAACTCTAGACCAGACTGTGTGATAATATGCTCTCCTCATCAGATTACATGATGAAGATGTTGTAATGATGGATAGAAGAAACTGTTCAACGTGGGCTTGAGATAATAAGGATATTTATTTCTCTCCATTGGGGGCACGGTGGCTTAGTGGTTAACACTGTTGCCTCACACCTCCGTGACTGTGGGTTTGAATCCCACCTCCACCCTGTGTGCGTGGAGTTTACATGTTCTCCCCGTGCTTCGGGGGTTTCCTCTGGGTTCTCCGGTTCCCTCCCCCAGTCCAAAGACGTGTTATAGGCTGATTGGCCTTTCCATATTTACCATGGAAAATATCCAGGGTGTTCCCCGCCTTGTGCCCCAAGTCTCCTGGGATAGGCTTCAGGCTCCCCATGACCCTGCATAGGATATGCGGTACAGAAGATGGATGGACTTCTCTCCATTAGCATTAGTTGTCTGTATGTTTAGTCATTGCTGCTACCGTATTTGCCCAGTGAGTTTGGAGTCATCCTATGCCGTCTTCCTGTTAGAGGCTTTTATGTGAGCGTTGTAGGAGTGGGCACTCTGAGATTTTAATATAAAATTTCTGACACTGCGACCCCAGGACCAAAGAATTGTTTTACGATGTACAAGTTACGTCTACGATACAAAAATCACAGGTGTTGGTGACCCAAATTAAGCGAGAGTTTAACTGGAGGTGTCTGATGTCTCAATACATGGTGTTTTCATCATAAATAGATGGCAGCGACTACGAAGAGCGATCATTTTTCATCTTGTTCTGACACTAACAGACAAAAATGTGCTGCATAAATTACATTTACATGAGCTTTTTTGTTCTTCGAAGCAAGGAGACATCTGATTTCAGGTCAAATATCTGGTTTTATACATGGCACCCAACCATGGCAAGCAGTAGTCAGATGGGCAGGGGTAGCTCAGTGGTTAAGACGTTGACCTACTGACCGGAAGGTCATGAGTTCAATCCCAAGCACCGCCAAGCTGCCACTGCTGGGTCCTTGAGCAAGGCCCTTAACCCTTGACTGCTCAGTTGTATAAATGAGATAAATGTAAGTCGCTGTGGATAAGGGCGTCTGTCAAAATGCCATAAATGCAAAATGTAAATGTAGTCATTCAGGATAGGTAGCAGCAGGAAGAAACTTGAAAAGTGTTTTCAGTAAAGAACAACCTCTAATAGTAAAGAGTGATTAGATGGTGTTTGAGATCTTTAGTTTTACTGACAGTTGCCATGGTTTCTCTGGTTGTGCCATGCTAGTGCAATATCGACACAAGCTAGCTACAGAGTGTATATAAATTCACACACTCCAGCATAAACCAGATGATTTCCCTCTAGAGAAAAATTCTTGTGTGCCTGTATGTAAAATGCATCTGTGTAGAGCATCACTGTCTCCTAGTGTCAGCATGAGCCTAAAACAATGTGTTGCTTTTTTTTTTTTTTTTTATATAAAAGAGTTTACATGGCTTGATTTACTGAAACAGAAATCTAACATTTAAGCTTGTTGCAGCAGCATGAATATCAAGTGGCTTAGGAGCTGTGGGGAGGAACGAATGTGGAAATGAAACACAGTCAGGTGAAAAATAGAAACGTGTCACCATCCCACAGTCCTATCGGTAGTCGCCAAAACGCCTCATTTCTCATTTGTTTTAATTTACACAATTTAACTTTGGCTCCGAAATAACCACTGAAAACGAATGACTTCTAGCTGCTTGGCCACATCATCATTGTTGGTGTGAGTGAAGAGTTTGTGTTGATAAAACAAACAGATGTAGGTAATGGACTTGGACTTTTGGATCCTGGCTGAGTTTTCTGACCTGTCCTGGAGTGCTGTCTGTGGGGTCAGGCCCATGGTGGAACTCTCGATGCAGCTTTCCTGAGTGGAGGTCCAACACAAACTGCCTCAGTTTTCCTGGAAGTCTGAAAACACACAGACACAGGGAAAAAAAAAAAAAGGTTTTTGTCTGAAAGCTAGCGAACAGATGAATATAAACTTGAGGAGCGGCCCTTGCTTATTTGATAAGCTATTGGCTAAGAGCTCAAGAAAGCCGGGCCATCACCAAAACCACGCGCCTGTAACGAGATAACGACGTTGTCTAGCCACAGACGCCACGGTAACTCAAGCTCCTGGCCAATCAGCAACATCAAAGTCTGCAGATAGGTGAGCTGATAACGCTGAGATTGAATAATGGTACACAACGATTGGTTAATGAAATACAGTGTGTGCTGAATTATGATGCTTTCTGGAAATGCACTGAATCTAGAGTCCAAACCCGATAACAGTAAAACTGAAAAGAAATAAGTTATGTATCCATCTGTACTGTATGTATAAACACACACAAACACCAAGCCATGAGGTCAAAGAAACTGCCTGCAGAGCTCAGAGACAGGACTGTATCGAGCCACGGATCTGGGGAAGGCTACAAACATTTTTCTGCTGCATTGAAGGTTCACAAGAGGACAGTGGCCTCCTTAATTCTTACATGGAAAAAGTTTGGAACAACCAGAACTCTTCCTAGAGCAAACCAAGTAAATGGGGAAGAAGGGCCTTGGTAAGAGAGGTGACCAAGAACCCGATGGTGACTCTGGCTGAGCTCCAGAGATCATGTGTGGAGATGAAACTTGCACAAGGTCAACCATCAATGAAACACTCCACCGATCTGGGCTTTATGGCAGAGTGGCCAGACGGAACCATCTCCTCAGTGCAAGACACATGAAAGGACTCTTGGAATTTGCAAAAAAATTTCAAATTTCATGTTTTCATGCTATCATTTGTCTTGCACCGAGGAGAGGCTTCCGACTGGCCAGAGTGTCCTGATTGTTCCAAACTCTTTCTATTTAAGAATTATGGAGGCCACTGTGCTCTTGTGAATCTTCAATGCAGCAGAAATATTTTTGTAGAATTCCCCAGATCTGTGCCTCGACACAATCCTGTCTCTGAGCTCTGCAGTAGGTTCCTCTGACCTCATGGCTTGGTTTTTGCTCTGATATGCATTTTTAGCTGGTAGACGTCATGTAGACAGGTGTGTGCCTTTCCAAATCATGTCCAAATCAATTGAATTTGCCACTGGTGGACTCCGGGAAGTGCAGAAAGATCGCAAAGATGATCCAGAGAAAGTGTCATAGCAAAGGGTCTGAATACTTATGTCAATGTGACAGTTCAGTTTTTTTCTTTTTACTAAATTTGCAAAGTTCTGAATACTTTCTGAATGCACTGTACATACATACATACATACATACATACATACATACAACACACACAAACACACAGATATGCTGCAGCTACTAGCTAAAAATTAAGGCCTAGAGCACTAGAGTGTGTGTGTGTGTGTGTGTGATGGTTTAAGGGTGAAGGCATAATGAGCATTTAATTGGTAGGTATCTGCAGCTGGAGATAG
>JAKKZN010000022.1:6131278-6148714 GCA_033441825.1 Pangasius elongatus | reverse complement strand
TGTGTGTGTGTGTGTGATGGTTTAAGGGTGAAGGCATAATGAGCATTTAATTGGTAGGTATCTGCAGCTGGAGATAGCCTGCAAGGAGGTGGGGCTGAATTATTCTCTATATTCTTTCAAGTACTAACACACACACCTGATTAATAAGACACTGTGAGGAAGAGAGTGAGACAGGTACTTACGAGAGGTCGTTGAATTCTGGGAAGACATACATGTGGCGAAAACTGTCTATAGCAATGACGGGGCAGTCGTCAGGAGTCTTCTGGATGTGTAGCAGAGGGTGCCGAAACTTATCGCAATCAGCATGCAAGAAATTTATAGAGCCTGAGACGCAAACACACAGACAGAGTGAGATTAAGACAAACAAGATACTTCAAGCATCGTCAAGATTTATGACTCAACATCACAGCTATCTGTTCCAATACAACTATAACGTATACTGAACTCCAGAATTATTGGCACCCTTTGAAAGGATGCTCGGTAAATAAATTTAATATTCAAATAACCATCAGATTTAATGAACGGACTTTGGGTTAACCTCTAAAAGAACTGGGTTCACAGAGTGAATATCTGTGAACACCCCTAATGTGTACCGTTCTCTTTCTGAACCCATGACCTCAGCTGTGTGTGTACCCTTCTTTTCATGCCTGTCTTGCGTACACACCCTTCTCGGTGATAAGCTGGCGTGCCACCTCCTGCTGGAACTTTTCTAGACTTTCCGTATCCTCTTTCTGATGGAAGAGGATCAGGAATGGAATGCCTTCTTCTGTCAGCTCCTACACACACCGAGAAGTTAAATTCAGTTCATTCAACTCTGAGCAGGAATGTACGTCTTTCTGTCTAGTTGCTCGCTTAGATTTATCCCATTTTATCCCAGACACATAACAAAGACCTTCTCATAGCCTAATAAAAGTGAATCACTGTAAACTTACGTCTGTTCACTTGCTCATTCCAATCAGCCAATCATGTGGCGGCAGCATAATGCATAAAATCGTGCATGTACAGGCCAAGTGTTTAAGTTCGTACCAAATATCAGAATGGGGAAAAAATGTGAAAAGTCTCTGTGACATAAACAGTGGCCTGGTTGCTGGTGAGTATTTCAGAAACTGTGAGATGAGAGAGGTCAGAGAATGACTGGACTGGTTTGAGCTGGCTAGAAGGCTACAGTAACTCAAAAAAACCATGGTGAGCAGAAAAGCATCTCAGAACACACAACACACCAAGCATGGGGTTCCACTCCTGCCAGCCAAGAACAGGACTGTAGGGTTACAGTGGGCACAGACTCACCAAAACTGGACAGTTGAGGATTGGAACAAGACCTGGGCCTGAAACTCGAGTTGTACCTGCATGATTTTATGCATTAAGCTGCTGCCACATTGGCTGACTGGATAACTGCAGGAATGAGCAGGGGTACAGGAGTTCCTAATAAAGTGATTGGTGAGTGTATTTATGTATATGTGTGTGTGTGTGTGTGTTTATATATGTATAGATTTTACCTCTCCATTCTCGAAAGTGATCTCTCGGACCAGTGGCACGCACTTGTCCTGCACCCATGCGTATGTCAGGTCAAAGTTTGTGAGTGAGCCGAGATACACCATGTCAGGAACAGTCTCTCCTATTGGCTTATAGATAACATTATCACCACTGAACCTCTCGGGCTTAGACACCTCACTGAACGAGAAAGAGAAAAGGAAAAAAATCAAAAATAAAATAAGCCTATGAGAGCAGCTACAGAATGTTAACAACTGTTAGGCTCGGTTCTAACAAGACATTTTCGGTTTGTTCATTATGATTTCAGTAGAAATAAAAAAAAAAAAAAAAAAAAGTCATACCTGCGAGACAACCCATCACTTGCTTTAGCACTAAAATGAACAACCTAGCAACAACCTGGCACTCCTGTGTGAGTATGTGTGGTGTGTGTACATGGAAAGGGGCTTGCAGCAATATGCAAGTGCTGTAAAGTGTGTTTTAAATAAAAAAAATAAAAAAAAAAAAAAAAACACCAGGGCTTCTTTTACATAATAAAAGTCTTGGGTGGAGTGTTCTTGGTTCTGTCAAGAAGTCAATGTGTTGGTCAATCTCTCTGTGTCTGGAGTGATTGTTACAGAAACAAACACCTTGCTCTAATAAAAAGCAAGCTGCAATTGTGAGAAAATATTTAAAATGGAAAAAAAAAATCTAAATAATAAATCAGAAGGTGGCTTTATTTGTAAGTGTGGCTCTTTCACACCATTCAGCTTGCTTTAACGCTGCACACATTCAAAAGGGTGCTCATAATACTCTTTCATAAATTGGTGAAAAATACGAAAACCTGTAAAGAGACTTCAAGCACTAAACTTGAGTTTGGGAGACGCCCTCAATTTCTGTCTTATTGCGTTGATTAAGAAGGAAGCTGATCTTAATGTTCTTACTCAAATGCTGCCAGGAAGACGCAGTCATCTCTCAAGATATTGGCCACCCTTTCATATGTGTGGTAGTTCTCAGAGTTCTTGTGCTCAAAGTAGCCGATGATGGTTCGCTTACTCCTCTGAAACAACGAAGCGAAGAGAGTGAGAGGGAAAGAAAGAAAAGGAGTGGTCTTGTATTGCAAAAATGTCACATTTTGGACAATGCAGCTCATTGATTGTGCATGTGTGTGTGTGTGCGTGCGTGTGTGTGTGTGTGTGAATGCGAGCGAGTGTGTGTACTCACATCTACTTTGTTGACCTCTTCCAGGCTCTGGATTTCTGTGATCGGGTCCACTTTCTGTTGCCGGATGAAGTCGGCGATGGCCGTCACTGACCTTTGACCTCGGTACTCCCTCTTCATCATCATCCCATTTCTGAAGAGCTTCAGGGTCGGGTACTTGCTGATCCTGTAGCGTTGCGCTATATCGGCTAGAAAGAGAAAGCACGCCAACGTTTATATAGCAATGTGCTCTAATGTGCTGTAAAAAAAAAAGCTTGGGTGCTCGTTGCATCTGCGAATTGTTAGTTACTAATGTATTAGTTAGTAATGTATTAGTAATTAACAATACATTTTAATTCTTTGTACCACAGCACTGTTGAAACCTTGGTTGTGCTTGGTCAGAAGGTGATGATTAATTTGCAGCTCAGAATGCACACCATGTCAAACCTTGATGCGGATGGGCTACTAGAGCAGAAGACCACATGGGGTTTTACTCCTGTCAGCCAAGAACAGGAATCTGAGGCTGCTGCTGGAACAATTTCATTCCAATTCAATTTCATTTGTACGGCACTGTACAATGGACACTGTCACAAAAATTTTAAATAAACCAAAACAAATTATGTGAATTTATCCCTAATGAGCGAGCCCAAGGCGACAATGGCAAGGAAAAACTCCCTGAGATGATATGAGCAAGAAACCTTGAGAGGAACCAGACTCAAAAGGGAACCCATCCTCATCTGGATGCTAATGGATAGTGCAATTATCAATAAACCCCTTCTGTAACTGTGTTCTACATGGACGAATAGTGCAACCAGTAAATTTTTCACAAAGTTTTCACAAGAAGTCTGGTTTGTTGAACCTATCCACTGTCCACTGATGGAGTCCTGAGTACAAGAATCTCTCGAACTGGAAAAAGACCAGATGATGTTGGTCCAATCTTCAGCTGTTGAGACTATACTGTTGTTGCCCACTATAACCTCAGAACTCCTGTTCTTGGCTTGCAGGAGAGGAACCCAATGTAGTCTGCTCATGTTGTAGCCCAAGGTTTGGCATGTTGTGCTTTCTGAGATGCTTTTCTGCTCACCACAGATGTAAAGAGTGGTTACTTGAGTTCCTATAGCCTTCCTGTCAGCTCAAACAAGTCTAATCAAACCTCAGACCTGTCTCTTCCGCTCACAGAACTGCCACTCACTGGATGATGTCTGATATTAACATTAACTGACGTTTTTTTAGATAACTGCAACTTTACTGCTGTTTCGGACACATTTGATGGTGAGTGTATGTAGATAGACGAAAGGACGACTATAATAAAACAAAGACGCATCTATCCCTGAAAACAATCAGGAACTGTACAGCAGGCATGATCTACTAAAGGATTTGAGAAGAATGAAACAAAGCTAACATTCTGTATTTTAATTTGTTGATCTGAAATCTGAAATTTTATATTATAGGCAACAATGATGACTAGTTATATTTCACTGACACAAGGCTCAAGCTTTTCACTGCACATTTGCTGCATTCTATGAAACTCTGTTTTTCGATTAAAGCTCCTTAGTCAACCAAATTTAGCACATTTCCTTTAACACTGCATGAACTAAATTATAAAATTACAACGTTACCAAAGCCACAGCCTCTCTAATTTGCCCTTCTTCTTCTTCTTCTTTTTTTTTTTTTTAAAGTCAGCCTATGGTTGGTTGAAAGTCTAACAGTTTCAGTGGCTTTCAGTATTTTTGGTTGGGACAGTTTGCAAAGTCACGAGTATACGTTTGCACAGATCACTACACCCTTTCTATGAATTGGTGTTTTCGACTTGTCACACGCATACTTCCTGTAGAAACTACAGGTTTTCAATTCGAGGAAGTACAAAAGATGGGTTTTACATAGAAAGCAAATGGCTTGTGTTCTAAAACACTGTCAGAGGACGTGAACTAAATGTGTCTCCATTCAAACAAATCAAGACCGAGTTTCTTAGATTTATTCGAGCGTCGAAGCCTGGACCATATACTCATAATGGTTATATGTAAAATTGCTTGTGTATTTAAAAAAAAAAAAAATGAACAAAATGAAGCAAACTGAAAAACGGAATAAAATGAAATGAAACGTAGCTGAACAGCAAGTGAGTGGAAGATGAGAAAGAGGAGCAGAAGACAGAAAAAGCGAGAGCGAAGATGAAAGCTAACCCCATACTGAGGGTTAAATACTCCAAAGCTCATCGGGTGGAATCTAGCTCTGTCTGTCACACACGGACAAACGTGCAGCGACACACACGCTCACACAGCGGGGGATCTTTGAGCCGCCTTTACTTCACAGAAGATGCAGTTTTGTCATTAAACCATCAAACACTTTATGGGTCATCAATAATTCTGTTTAATTTATTTTATCTGAAAGGCTAAACTGGTGTGTGTGTGTGTGTGTGTGTGTGTGTGTGTGTGTACACTCACTATGTTGGTCACAGTCCACACGGGCAAACACCACCTGTGAATGGTCTGGAAATTCTTCTCTCACCACATTAGAGGCTTCCTCGAAGATAGGGTGTAGCATTTGACTGAACCGACACCTGAACACACACACACACACACACACACACACACACACACACACACACACGGACCATCAATGGTTTAGGACAAAGGAAATCCACATATGTATGCACATAAACACCACATGAAATGGACGATTTAATCCTAAACACTACTATTAAAAGGTACATCCAAGCTTTTGAGTATGAAAAGGACTTCACAGAGAGGAAAAAAACGAGGTGAGGAATCGTTTATATCTTCTAAATGCAAATGATAGCAGGGAATAACTTATTTCATGAACACAACATTATGTACCTAGAAACAGAAAATACTACACTGAGTTTTTTAATAAAGTAAATTGCGTAATCATTGGGGGGGGGGTTATAACTTAACGCTCCATTTTGTTGCACTACTTACATACTACACTTCTGCTACGAAATAAAACTGTAACTTTAAACCTAATCCTAAACCAATGACATCAATGTCCTAACGGTTAGATTATGAAATAAAAGGAGCACACTTATATTTATGTCTTACGTTATTGCCAAAAAAAAAGCAAGGTATTTTCCCAACTATTTTCTCTGCTTAAGACGTTTAGTCTGGCAGTCATAAAAATGGCATCAACATGTACAAAAATACATTTTGGGTGATTAAAATATTCATAATTTGCAGAAAATCTGTCGTCCTCCTTTACCGTCGCCCTCTTATGATTTTTAAAAAAGACGTACTGATGCATTTCAGCAGCACATCAGGCACTAAAGGAGATTTTTAATCTACCAGTAATTGCTAACATTCGTTGATTACTTTTACACCAGAAATGACTCCAAAATGATGAAAAACAAGCAAAGCAGAATTACAAGAGCTTGTTTTAAAACCAAAAAACTGTCTTGCACATCTTGCCTAAACGTATTATTTTTTTTTTATTCAAATCAAAAAACGAATGAATGCAACATATTGATCAATAAGGGCAAATCATAATTTCATTAGCTGGCTTACAAGCGAAAACGTAAAAGCTTAAAATGTGTGCCAGTCCCACCTAGTTCATCTCCCCTTGCTAGATCAACTTTTATTTGAAAAGGCCAACTTTACGTCAACATCTGACAAGCATAGTTGGTCATTTTTCTTTTCTTTTTTAGCATTCCCACTTGAAAATGAAAAGTGTACAAAACCACACAGTGCCATACTCACCAGTCTGCATAAAAGTTGACTAAAGCCACTCCAGCATTGTCTGTAGAGGAACACATTTCATTTCGGTTAACCGGGTTGCAATAAACACACAACCTGTGCCCACACACACACACACACACACACACACACACACACACACACACACACACACACACACACACACACACACACACAAAACAAGCGCTTACTGAGAATTTCGTCAATGTTCCCTGTATCCAGAGTGGTGATCTCTCCTCGCCCTGGAGTGTACAGCCCGGTAATCTGTAAAAACCGAACAAAAGACACGACATTGTTACCTCAGCGGTGAAATCCAAGCAGGATTAGGACAAAGATTTTAATCTGACTCAGCACTCAGCTGGAGTGTGTGTAGAGTTTCACCTTACAATGAAATACTCTTTTATAGGTGAAGAACCATAAACACCTAGTTGAGTGGAGTGATTGTTAATTGGTCCGATGCTGAAGTGTGTTAAAGGGGTACTCAAACACTGAAGAGGATTTTGAATTGAATATGTAACTCGATATATCTGAAGAACAGGTTAGGCCGTTCCACTCTTCGCTAACAATAAAGACAAATTCTTATTAGAATATATGTGACAGAGCAACGATTTATGTGCATTAATACAGACTATGTACCAGTATTTGAATCCCTGAGAGGCGACTTTACGTAGCTGAGGTCTTTATCCTTTCCTGATGTTTCTGGTGACGAAGCATTGTGTTTGTGCCCTGGACAAAAAGTCTCTGGCGAACATTTTGCCGTTTTCCTGCCACACATCAAGACTTCCTTTAGTTCTGGCTAGCATCTTTATTTTTACTCGATTACATGTTTAGCTGTCAGGTGACTGCGTGTTGTGCTAGCATTATAGCGTTGCACTGCTGCTCAGTTTATCAATCAATCAATCAATGTTTATTATTAAAGAACATTTAAAACCAACCAAAGTGCTGTACAAAGAATAATACAATGAAAAATACAAAAAGTAAAACTACAAGAAAAACAAAACAGACAACAAAGTAAAGCAAATACAGTAACGAAACAGTGATCAAACCAATGTTCATGGAATATTGAAGGCCGGAGAGAATAAATATGTCTTCAAAGCAGACTTGAAAACTGAAATAGAAGGAGCTAATCTGATATGGAGAGGTAGACTGTTCCAGAGTTTCGGACCGGCGATCGCAAAGGCGCGATCAGGGAACAGAAAGTAAGCCAAGATCATCAGGTTTAGTCCCTGTTCCAACATCCTGATTCTGGAAAGATTGCCTAGCATCCTTTCAAGCTAATATACCTGGTAAAACTATTCCTACAAACAGCCACAGCACGTCCTCGGTCCCTGTGCGTAGTGCAGCAGGTGGTGGGATTCGAAAACGATTAGCATGTGGCACAGCAAGGTTCTTTGCGCCACAGAGAAATACACCAAACGACTGGGGCGTGTTACGTTTAAACGATATTTTCTTTTTGCATAAGTCAACAGGACGTAGAGTTCTGTCTCTGGTTGTTGTACAAGTGAAGCATAAAATGCTGACCATTATATATATCAACTAACTACTGCACCTGCTTTACCCGGCAACAGGGAAATAAAAAACTAACAGAACTAGAGATTTGTTTTTATATGACCTTCTAATTTGAGACAACATTTAAAGCATAAACACACACAAGTCTTCAGTCAGCTCAGACCATCCACCGTGTCTGTCAGACAGTAAACTCAACAAGAACACAGGTGCGTCAAATCACAGTTTCCAACTATTTCACACGTACACCAAATACTAGGAGTGTGGAAAAATAATTCTTAGATGCAGTGTGATTCTCTCTCTATCAATTCTGCACTGATGCTCGCAGTCATAATCAAACCTTTACACAGGCTTATCACGGTTTATCGTCGGTCATATTTGGTCTGCGGCACTACCAACATGGATGAATTCCAACACAAACAAGATCTATCTGGTACTAACTCTCTAAAAACAACATGCTGCGTTCAACTAAAATTTGTAGCTCGGAATTACTGACCTCTGACTAGGAAAACAACAAAGAAAACTCGGAATTCCTACTCAGGAACTCGGGGTGGTCTTGTCAACCCTGAGCTCAGCAAGTGACGTCAAATCAACATGGCTGCACACAGCACCAATAAACAAAGTAGCACTTTTTACTTTTAAATGAGTTACACTGTATATACAACTATTTGCTTTGGACCAATTAACTTACAGACTATACGCTTGTTGTATCTGTAAACATTAACTACAGAGTTTACTGTTTTGAGAATATAAACACACACTCATTACAGTTAACTGGCTAGATTTAGACGGACTTTGAGGTGTCCATGCCCCCCCACACTCTGCAGCACGAAAAATGATCCGATTTCCCACTACTGAGTTAACTCGAACGCATCAGTAAACCTTACCTGACATTATCAAATCGGCTAACAACAGTTTTATTTTGCGTCATAGTTTTTTTTTTAGCTTGGTACTATTTTGCAAAACAAAAAATGAATGTAATTCTAGACTAGTTAGTTAGCTAGCAGTAACCAGCTAATTTATGCAAATAAACCTGACGTTAGTGAACCAGCTACTCTAACTTGTTTCGTGAAGATTGTTGACATCAGAGCAGATATAACACTTTTAATAAAAACGTATGAAAATGATGGACTAAGAAAAATGAACACTCGTTCCTGATTCATATGCTTTCCGTGCACCATGGTGCCATGGCATGGCGGATACATACATACATAAATATATATATACACACACACATACACACATATAGTTAAATTTACTAATATATATTACACAAGTAGTTAAAAAGGAACAAGAGGGAAAACAAAACAAAATATATTTTTTGAATTACGCTGGACTGGTGTGTTCTCTTTACCTCAGAACAAACTGAAATGGTAGGAGACAAAAATGCTAGGTTAAAACGCCAAAGAAACTGAACTTGTCACATGCAAAGTCCAAGGACGTTCCAAGGAATATTCAAACAACATATTTAGATGTAAAAAGTGTTGAATATGTGAACCTAAAGGGAAAAAAAAGGTCGTGCGGATCCTTTGAGGTTACCTGCTCTTTTAATTCAGTTGTGTTTACATAAGAAACATCCACTGCGTTGTACCACACTTTCACTAGCCATCACTGAAAATATCCCTGCTGGGTGGAATTTTTTTCCCCTAGCACCAACTACCTGACCTATGATGTCATCGCCGACCCGATGCTGTAGGTGTGGAAAGTCCACGAGAAGTCCAGAGGCTGTGTGTGTCATCAATGCATCATGCTTCCATGTCACCAAAATGGAAGTAAGGCAAACTGACGATGTGTCACGATCAGCTCCCCAGTTCAGCAGTCAGGGCACTGATCAGGGAGGCGGCCATTTTGAGGACTGTCTCAATCGCAAAATCCTTCGCTCCCTAAAAAAAAAATCACACAATGCCCCACAAAAACCAGGGAGCATCCATGCTCACTATGTTCCCTTTCTGCAAATGACGTCATGTTTTCTGAAGCCTCTCAGCTCAAAAAAAAAAAAAAGGGTTGTTATCATTGTTGTAGCTCTCAAATGATTACTTACGTTAGCGATTTTTACCTTTATTTGATGTTCTATATACAGCTTGCTTTGAGATTTCCAGACACTGTTCCGTTGAGTAATAGTGCCGGAGGATATCTATAGTAAACATGATCAATTCACAGGTGTCTTCACGATGTACACATGCTTGTCACGCTAGGAATTCCACGTGCACTACATACACCTCATCTGAATACAAACGGATTATTTTGACCTTTATTATAAGCGCACATGACATTTCTTTACTGACATTTCAATTCAAACAGGATATATATTACGAGGGGTTATTCCTACTGGACGGTTTATAGAAGGTAAACGGCACAATCTTTCCTGAAGAATACATGCACAGTATAAAAAACAAACAAACAGTAAAATCCCAGAGATACTCCATCACCATAATATCTCTTACGCTGTGAATATTTATCGTTCTGTAAGTATAAGATGAAAGAGAGAGACACTGTGAAGAAAAGCTTATTGGCATGCGCTGAGCCAATTAAAAAAAATTACTGTTGATCAGATGGTTACCTTACTGTTGATTAAAATGTGCTTAAATCAGTATTTTGAAAAAAGTCAACACTAAGATCATGTCATCTGATGATACACTGTGACGAGCTGTCGTGAAACCGTGACACCGTAACAACCCTACTTGTGTTTAATATCAATATAGCATTTGCTTCACTCAAAGCACCATGCTGTAGTGTCATTTATCCTGATATTATCATATTCATATCTGTGGTACCAATGATAATGATTTGCATGCAAGCACAAATACAGCTTGTTAAACCATTTCACAGGTAATGTGAATGAATGTGGCATCCCACAGGTCCCTGTTCTAGGTCTGCTCTTGTTCATTTTAAATGGTAAATAGGATATTGTTTCTCAGGCACAGATAATGTCCACATGCCACTCACTCAGGGATATTTCAGCCAAAGTTTTTCATCCACTGTGCTATCTTATTGTATTTATGGTTATAAATATAAATATCTGTGAAGGTTCGTCTTTTACCAATACTGCCATTTACCTGGGGATCAATAAAGTGTCTATCTATCTATCTGTCTATCTATCCAACAACTCATAGCTATTATCTTCACCAGTCCTTCCCATTTTCTATATTCAATTGGTAAGATACTCTATCTATCTATCCATCAATCGATTCATCCATCAATTCATAGCTATTATCTTCACCAGTCCTTCCCTTGATCTATATTCAATCAGCGAGATACTATATCTGTCTATCTGTCTATCTGTCTATCTATCTATCCATCCATCCATCCATCCCTTCATAGCTATTATCTTTGCCAGTCCTTCCCATGATCTATACTCAATCAGTAAGATACTCTATCTATCTATCTATCTATCTATCCAACATTTCATAGCTATTATCTTCACTAGTCCTTCCCACCATCTACATTCAGTCAGTGAGATACTCTATCTATCTATCCATCCATCCATCAATTCATAGCTATTATCTTCACCAGTCCTTCCCATGATCTATATCTGATTGGTGAGAGACTGTACAGTTTTATTTCTAGAATGGTTAACAACCATCGCAAATCATGCTACTGGTCCTGAATCCCACTGCCTGCTGCATTACACACACTGGCAAAGATGCGAACATGATGAAATACACGTGGTAGGTTTACTGACCATTGAGAAGCAGTAACAGCCCATTCACAGTGCTACAAGCGATTTCAAATGACCTAAAGTCATAATTACAAGTGATGAACCATATTTTTCTGATATCTAACACCAAGGTAAATGGTTTCAGCTGGGTTTTAAAAAAATTGTCTGTAATCTAATCTCTGGAGAAATTAAATGTAGTAGAAAAATGAATTACAGGAGCGCAGAATGGATGCCACGTGTGCTATCCTGTATCAGGTATTTACTTAAGGATTAGTTTATATTTGCTTAAGGATAGGCCGAACACGTTCAGAAAACATTTTTTTGTGCACACACGCAGAACTATAACGCTACATTACCTGATTACAATTGCAAAACAGGTCAGTATCGTCATGTGAGATCTACGTGAAACAGAGCTAAGCATCTCGGTGTGTTTCTAACATGATAGTGAGCCCACTGACCCTGTAAAAAGAATCTAACCCACCATAATAACATATTTAAACACACACACACACAGACACACACACAGACAGTCCGCAAGCCATATGGCAAGCACAGCCATACTGTTGGCAGCCAGTGAACAGCACTGCTTAAAATCGTCAACTAATCTCACTCCTACTGTCAGCAAAACATAACAGAAGTACAAACGAGCCAATTCCAAGATTAATCCACAATCCACACAATACGGCACGCTGCCATAGTTAGACCTCCTAAGATCCTGGCATAATGAGAAGAGCCACACCAACTGCCACAATAGACATAACAGATGAGGTAATACATAAAAGGAAGCCTAATGGACTGTTCGTGAAACGTACACAAGTTGAACCACTGCGTTATTACAATGGCATCCTGATACTTGTGCTCTCATTCTGCTGGAGATATTGTGACGTTTTGCTCTAAGGCTAGACAGGGACTTCTCAGAACGCCATGTTCGTAAGTTCTACTGAAGTTTAATGTGATTCCTAGACTCGCGTCGCTATTGTTCAGCAATAGCTTCAAGCAAAACAAATGCAAAGGGAGTCGGAAAACAGTTTCACTATCACAATTATCTGTGATAAGTGTTCCGCAGGTGTCAGCGAATACACATTTAAATGAACACAGTTGTCCTGACGCCAATATGGGTGTGTATATGGATATGTGTATGGCTATAAATGGGTTAAAGTCTGGTTAAAATGTATATTTTTATACTAATACTACTTTTCAATACATATTCAAAATGATATGAAGGAGGAGGCCATTTTAAAGGTACAATAGTCAATTACATTTTCTTACTAATAATACGAATAAGCTGGAAAAACATGTTGAACATGATTTAAAAAAAAACTATGGTTTAAGCTGTGAAGTTGGAACAAAAGCTTTACATGGCCGAGAAAACCAGTTTGGAAAATTCTTTTACGGTCCAGAACACAAGTCAGTCATTTTATAGACACTCCTTCACATCCCTTCACTCCGCCCCGTGCTAACACACTAATATCGCAGCTTAGCGCTCATAAGAGCTTATTACGAAGAAAAGCAGACTGCAACTGCACTTGTGATCGTTCTACTAAATCGTTATGAGCTGGATTTTGTATGTATATAGTGTTATATAGTGCACTTGAAAGTTATGTCATGACAGTCCTTGCTAGTGCTGTAGGATCTGAGGGACGAGCTTTGTGTTCATGGGCGGGGAAAAGGGGGTGGAGCTTAAGGAGTTTAAAAAAAAAATTATTCAGCTCCACCTACTTAATTGTTAGAGACCTAAATGTGACAATTTTGAATCTAACCTAATGCACCTTTAATTAATAATGCTTAAAGCTTATTTTTCTCCTATATGTGTGTATATATATATTATATGTATTTGTACTGTGTGTATGTGTGTGTGTGTGTGTTTTATCCACTGTCTCTGATCCTGTGTACACTGTCTCTGGTGTGTGTACAGCTATTTTATAACCATAAAAATATATTTTTTTATTTTTTACTACTATTATTAATATAATAACATTTTATTTTACAAGTTTACTGTCCCAGCAGCAAGGCCTGTGTTATCTTTACATCTCTCTCAGAACAGCGCAGCGCTTCAAACTAGTTCCGGGTTGCCAGCCAATAGGATTAGGCCACAACAGAGAAATCGACCAATCAGGTTTTTCCTACCGGAGTGGCTGTAAGGGAACGGAATGCATCCCAAAAATAACTCCGTAAACTTGGGTTAAGTCAAATACCACATTCGATGGATAAGACGAAAAAAAGGCTAAAGTGGCCAGTTAAGTGGTTGTCGTCGCTAAATGACGCGCACAGGCATGAAGAGAACTGCCTGACATGATTTTTCTGCTTGGTTTCCTATTAAAATTACTCGGTACTGAAGCCTTATTTCAATTCCTGCTTCCACACAGTGACCACCTACACAGCGGAATGTTACGCCGCGTAAATTACCGTAATAACCACAAATGAACGAGGTTTCTTTCCAGATATCAGTACTTGTAAACAGAGCCTTGACTTCAGCCAGAGTAGCTACTTTATTATCCTTAAAACAGCTCCAATACACCATGAGCTTTCTTACATTCCCTCATAGCTACAGAACTAAGTTAACTCGTAAAAAATAAATAAAAGGTTTGGAAATAATGCAGCGTTCACTAAGCCGCACTGTGAGCCAATGATATGGACAGATAACAGACCCAGTTTGCCAGCTACTTAACTGATATACCTGTTTGGAAAACTTATCGCCACGTTGATTTACTTGCCGGATGTCTTAATAACACTTAGAAAAGTAACCAGTCATGCTAACTAGCTAGTAACCCATCAATCAAATTAGTGCACACACAGCTAGCCGGGTTATAATGGAACTAGATCTAAGGCTTACTTCATATTAAAATGATACACGCTATACAAGATCACTAACATCAGTTTGCACCTATGATATGATATGATATGATATCTATAACTTAAGTTTCCAATGCACTGTTAAATCTCAGGATATGCACTCAACTCCTGGCTAGCGTTAGATGCTAACTGGCTAGCTTGCTAGCATAACTTCTAGTGCAAAAGAAGTCCCAGGGACGATGAAGTGCACACAGACGCACGAGCACTTACCAGTAGTATGGTGAAATAGTGGAGTTCAGAGGCGGGCGTGAATGAAGTTAATTTCATTGTACAGTGGAGTTTATTAGGATTATGATGTTAAATATTTCCAGTCTCTCGACACCACCTCCTCTCATCTGCCGCAAGGAAACGACGGACGGTACGCCGAGCCGAGTCCCGGAACTTCAGGGAATTCCGGATGGCTACACATGAATCATGGGTAATGTAGTTTATTAAACCTGTTTTTGTATTCAACAACGCCGCGTTGAAACTACAAATCCCAGGCAGCCCCGAATACAATCCCGGAACTCGCGTTTCTGCGGTACTTGTAGTTTTTCTTTTTTCTTTTTTTTTAAACGCTCCAGATGTGTTTGCAGTAAGGAAAAAAGTTTTAGCGGTCTACTTTTTGCGTAAATCCAACAGAAAGCCAATGAAGGTCCCGTGAATGTTTTTTACAGTGTGTTTTTACTCTATGATGCATGCAGTCACATAAAGCTACTCGTAGGCTATTTCATCTTGAATGAGGTAAGTTGCATCACCGTTCAGGCTATAGAGAAACTTGAGCTGTGTTTTCTTTTCTGGGAAATCTGGCAGCTGTGTGACTTATTACCCATCAGCATACATATTGCACAAGCTGATCCCCATAACCAGGAAATGATAGGCTTTCCACACTCAACTGCAACGACTTCTTTATTGACAGTACAACAGTGTTGTTGTTATAACATGCTGTAACTTTGGGAATCAGTGTTTACAGAGCTGCAGTGAACTTAGATATATTACAGGTCGACTAGTTTACCTCCAGATGAAGTGCTTTGCATCTTA
This sequence comes from Pangasius elongatus, assembly GCA_033441825.1. Classification (NCBI taxonomy): domain Eukaryota; kingdom Metazoa; phylum Chordata; class Actinopteri; order Siluriformes; family Pangasiidae; genus Pangasius; species Pangasius elongatus. The sequence goes on along the minus strand of JAKKZN010000022.1, from coordinate 6,133,306 downwards.
AGATTGTGTGCTCAGACAGTTCATAATGATTTTTTTCTCTTTTGGTGACTGTTTTTACTGTGTAGCATTTGTCAGTGATCAGAAAGTTCTACTGAAATTTCAGTACTAGTTTTCCTGAAATATTCAGAACAATGTGCATATTTAGTAGAAAACAGGGAAATTCCAGCATTGTGGCTGAGATTTGAACTTATATACTTCAGCATTTGGGAGGCGGTGTCTGTATCTGGTCATGTGACTTTTCAGGAAGGTAGCTATTCATGTACATATAACCTTGTGAGACATGATGCTCTTCCACAAGTGCATCTCCTGGATTTAAGTTATGTGTCGTGACATCACCGCCAACTAGAAGCACAGCTTTGTTTGACTGACAAGCTCTCAGAATACTCAATCTGACACGAAAAACATGCCTGTATACACACAAACAACCAGAGAGAGAATATTATATATCTTTGTCTTTGCATTAAAATTTCACAACCGTAAGACCTTATTCATTCATTCATGTATTCATTTGTTCATCGTCAGTAACCCCTTTATCCTGATTAGGGTCTTGGTGGATCCGGGGAACACTGGATGTGAGACAAGAATACACAATCCATAACAGGGCACCATGCACACACACATTTACCCATTCTTTCACACCTAGGGGCAATTTAGATTTGAGATTTCACCTGTTTTTTGGGAACAAACCTGAGAGCCCAGAGGAAACCCGCACAGACACATGGAGAACATGCGAAACTCCACACACACATTATACCGAGCTCAGGTTTGAACCGGGGATCCACAACTCAATTGCACTTCCAATCCACCTTCAAGTGTTACATAACATGATGCAATCAAATATATATTATCGTGTATGTTAATAAAATGAAGTATTGTCTTTATAGCAATACTCAGCTACATGGCTGTTAGTGTAAAATGGTGAATTGTGATACCTTCACCCTTGCCCTGTGGAGGTTGTTGGTGACGTCACTGACTGTTATTTTTGGGTTTTTCTTCACAGCTCTCACGACCTTTTTCATCAACTCTTGTTGTTTTCCTTGGCCGACCTGTTCTATGTCTGGTTGTTAGTACACCATCGGTTTCTTTATTTTTCAGGACATTCCACAGTTTTCTATTGGCTATGCCCAATGCTTGTGCGATGACTCTGAGCGATTTTCCCTCTTTTCTCAGCTTCAAAATGGCTTGCTTTTCTCCCATAGACAGTTCTCTGGTCTTCATGTTGGTTTATCCTTTTTTCAACAACAAATGCAGTGTTCACAGGCAAAACCCAGGGTTCAAACCAAGAGCAGACATTCAGAGCTATTAATTGTTTAAGCAATCAATCTAACAGAGCACACCTGAGCAAAAAGAAACATCAACATGTAAAATATTTTTGATCACTTGAAAAATGGGTGGGTTGAAACAAAAGGTGCCATGTACTAAGTTGTTTAACACATCTAGATGTAAATATTAGGAAATGAAAGCTGACTTGATTTCGAACCCAAATGGCTTTGGACTTGCTGTTCCAATACTTTTGGAGGGGGCTGTGTACATACAGTGTTTTTGTTCCAGTTCATCCCAAATGTGCAGGACACTTGAGTTCTTCCACTCCAACCTTGGCAAGCCATGTCTTCATGGATCTCGCTTTGTGCATGGGGCACTGTCATGCTGGAACAGGTTCGAGCCCCTTAGTTCCAGTGAAGGGAGATCGTAATGCTATAGCATATAAAGACGTCCTATACATTTGTGTGCTTCCAACTTTGCAGCAACAGTTTGGGGAAGGTTCATATACGAGTGTGATGGGGAATGTTTTGGCCATATAGTGTATATATTTGTAAATATTTAAAAATGTTAGTATATTTACATTCAGCCGCAGTGATATATACTGTATATGAGATATCATATAGGTTTTTCCTGACCACCACACGTATATGAAAGCATTTTATGTTGCACAAATCTTTGTACGAATCTCGTCATTCAGCATACACTAGTTTGGTGAGGTTTGCATTTGATGTACATGTTCACAACTTCATAGCTCACTGAAGAAAA
>JAKKZN010000022.1:6116239-6131178 GCA_033441825.1 Pangasius elongatus | reverse complement strand
GTCATTCAGCATACACTAGTTTGGTGAGGTTTGCATTTGATGTACATGTTCACAACTTCATAGCTCACTGAAGAAAACATAGTATTTATTTGTTTGTTTGTTTGTTTGTTTGTCTTATAATATCAAATTTAAATGAACCTAAAAGGTCAAACAGATAATCACTTGAATGTGACAGTGGAGTGTAATGTATTCAGTCAGACGAGCAGCTTTGGCAGGCCAGCTCAGAGCAGGTGTTTGGTGCTCTAGTGTTTGTGTGTGTGTGCACGTGTGTTTTATCCATTGTCTCTGATCCTCAGGAAGGTGCAGCAGAGCTGCCAGGGGGACCTGCAGCGATTCTTGGCCCAGCGAGGGAACACTGAGCTGGGCAACATCTGCTGAGGCCTCCTGTTTCCTCCTGTACTCCATCATGGTAAGAGTCAATGGGCTGGTTGTCCATCTAACTATTCAAACCAATCTAACTGTAGATACCTGGTAACCATTTACCTGTAAAGAGGTCCCTCAGTGGCATACCCAGTTATGCATCATAAAGCTTAAAGCTAGGCTTCTGATTGGACTGAAGGACGAGGACGTCTCTTGCATGGCCAGACTTTGTACAGAGGCGAAATTAATATTAATAATTTAAGAGTTGAGTCAAGTACATGTAGTAAGAAGTTACGAATACTAAATTTGTCCACATCAGTATTTAGGCTTCAGACATACACTGGTGGGCAAAAAAAATGGGCCAAGCCCAAAATGTCAAAATTTTGACCAATGATTTGTTGTTAAGACCATTAAAAACTTAATATTTGCCATTTTGCCATTTTGGACTTGGCCCATTTTTTGCCCAGAGGTGTAATGATAGACACACATAACACATAACTTGAACATTAACTTGTACATCTCAAGTACCATTTTTTTTAACACCACTTAACCTTAAAGTGCAGATGAGTGTTCGGCCAGCTGATCATTTAAACCATGCAGATGTTTTCTTTACAGCATTGAATTAACCAAAGCATTATTTTATTAATTTGACATCTAAAAATAGTGAATTAAAAGCGTGATAAATAGCCTGCATTCCGCGCCCACGTTACAATTTCATGACCTCAATTTAGTATCTCGTGGCCTCATTAATGTGTATGCACAAATAAAAATAAAATGCAAAATAACTGGTTGTGCTGGATCAAGTGCTATTTTATAAGCTTCTGAATAATGATAGTGGAAGCAAATTTGCAGTGGTCAATATGATAATTACAACTAGGACAATACTTGCAGCAATATATTGACTATACTTCTATATCTGATAAGAATCTAGTATGCTAGACTCCTACTAGATCTTCATTTGAATGCTATTAGTCTTTTTTTTATTTTACATTTTTAAATTGTCTTTCGCTTTTACGTTACATTTTATTACATTTGACACCAAAGAACTAAAATATGATCTGCTTTTTTCAGCATGCATTTTGTATACTCTCGATAAATCAGGGTTTAGGGGCTTAAAGCAGGTGCTTGTGTTTGAAGGTGGTGGTTTAGAGGCTACTGAAAAATCCCATTTAGGACACCTCTCAGAGGCTCGAACTACATCCAGATGTTCTGGGCCGTCCAGAACATCAGCTTAAGCGCCTGCGTAACCCAGCTCTGATTACGAGGAACTTTCCACTTTCCTAAATATTGATGTTAACTTTTGAACTTAAGCTGCAGATTGAAATCGTCATCTCTGAATACAGCCTGTAATGCATTTCTCACACCTAAAGGCACCAAAGTGGAGAAAGAGTTAATTTTTCATAAAAATTTTTTTTTTTTTTTTTGCTGATACGTACAATTATTACCTTAGTCAGAAAGCACTGACTATATTTATTACAGAAATTTACTCAAAGACATCTCTTCTTGGAAGGACATGTGTCAGATTTCTTAATGAAAATTATTTATTCACATGTATTTAGAGAGCATGAAAAACACATGAGTTCCTGTTTATTGTTGATTACACCATTTGACATTTTCACACATATTAACTCTGTAGATTCTGCTGGAAGATATAGAACATTCAATCAAATGCACTTTAAATCAATATAAATACAAATATTACATTAATGAGAACACAACACAAGTTTTAAGTTACAAAAACATCTTCTTGAAATTCTTGTGTCATTGACTCAAAAATATAGCAATCCATACAGACCAATTACACAGCCAACAACATGCACAAGAATAGACATTTATACTTAATTAAGGAATAGAATGCAACAGGGGCTGCTGTTATAGGAAAATAATCAGTGACAAGGTGGTGTGATGCAGTTACCACCCCAAAGTTGATTCTTTTCCAATAACAGCACATCCTGAAGTGTTTTATTCGTCTTATACTACAGCGATTTTCCACCTCTAGCAAATTTTTATTTATTAAAGAATGACATATCATGCTTTTTTACAGTTACAGGTAATGCTATGGAATGTTCGTGAAACAAGTCCACTTACGTTATAGCAGCTATAAACAGTTGTTCCCTCACAAGTTTCAGACGAACAAACACAGGACTTGGGATGATTTGGATCACGTTTGGCTCCACCTCTTAGACTTCTGCTCTTGTACTGAGGGTAGCTGTGTTGATTGTCTATTCTAAATTGCCCCTAGATGTGAATAAGTGTGTGTTCCTACCTTGTGCTCAGTGTTCTTAAGAGCTGGACCGGGATGAAGCGGTTACTGAAGATGAATGAATTTTGTGAGGATGAATGAAATTTTAGTGAAGTGTGCCAATAATTCAGAGATGACTATATTTTGCATCTTCTTCTGGTCAGTTTATGGAAAAATGCATCTCCATGAGCTCCTGTAACAGCTGTATGCCTGAATTGAAGGTGAAATAGTTTTGAATAAAAGTGTCAGATGTATTAAAAAAAAACAAAAACACCAAGTTGGTATTATACTGTACCTGAAACAATGATCTTTTCCATGTAAGTAGCTTTGAAAGTCTCAGATAGGAAGAATGTGGTGTAGTAGGCATTTCGGAGAATGTCAAAATGGTGCCACGAGATATTATAGCACCATGGGAGCCACCATTGTATGAATCTCAGCATGTAGAGTGTTTGGCTGACTTTTCTTCATTGCCATGTACCAGGCTCCACAACGACTATGACCCTGATGTTAATATTTGATGAACTGGGGGCTAAGTGAATGTTTCTCTGGGAGGCTTAGCCATCTCCAAGGTTAAGTGGGCTGTTAATAATTGATGGGCTGCTGATTCTTTTATGGCTGCGTGAGCGTGTTAATAGAATAATGCAATCCCCCTTACCAACTGCACTGACACAATGATGTTTGGTGCGTGTGAGCATGTGTTTGCAAACTAATATGATTAGTATGTGTGTAATGAATAACACGTGTACACATACAGGCCGCACACAGTCCTGTAGAATAAGGCATCTCTATCTGCAGGTTACATATCCGTCTAGATTAGCCCTCATTCCCTCTTCTCTCTGTCATTGATTTTCTGTTTGTTTTTGCAATCGCATTATTTCCAGTCGCCACCGGCTAAATGGCCCTTCTCTTACTAATTGGATGTTTAATTGGATCACAGATTTAGCCCAATTAGGTGATGTTGGGGAGGAAGGGGTGAGCCTGCAGGCCGTGTGTGTTTGTCCGTATGCGTGTTTTGTTCGCAAGAGTGGAAACAAAAAGAAAAATGTCGCTGTCCTGGGTTATTTATGATGCTACACGATGGTAGGGGGGTTTACAGAGAGGAGCCGCTAGCGGTCCAACCAAACAGCGGTTTACTAGGATTACGATTCTTACCAACCATAAGTGCAACAGCGGTTAAAATCAATACAGCTCTACCAGCTCCCTGTCACAAATCAGTTATAGATCAGCAATCAATCCTGCACCTCTGTCAGTCATCATTATTTCATTAACAAAAAAAAAAACACACACACATGCATGAATGACTTAAGTATACTTACGTATTAAATGTACTTAGGTACGTAAATATTATTCTGGTGTATTTATACTTTATTGAGTTTTGCTGAATTTAAATACTTTTAATTTATTTAAAATTTGCTAATTCTGTTTTTATTTAGACCTTTAGAATGCTCATCACAAATCACAAAGATCTTTTCATCATCCAGCTAATGACTGTACGCTGTATAGGCTGTCACTTGAATGGGCTCAGTTTAACATTCAGTAATTTCAGTTTATCATTGAATCAAGTTTTAAATAAAAAAGCAGAAATATCATGAATCGCGCCAATTCGTCAATTCCACCTTCTCATGCTACGTGACGTAGTTAGTGCTATAGGTATTTGTGTGTATTTGAATATGGATAAGCTGCAGTGTCGAACTTATATCGATAAGCACCCCTCGCTCTACCTCGGGAAAATGTTTCAATATGCTGGAGTAAGCAAATATTCTTACAAAATGAGGCGTCTTCTTTGCCTTTGTAGAAGGCATAAACTAAATCTAATTTGAAAAGCATGTCGAGGTAAGTTTCGCTCGTTTGCTAACTGGTTAACTGGTTATTTTTAACCAAGTTAGGCTGGAGTTAACGGAAAATTTCTAGGCACCAAATCAAATTCAAATTCTAGCTAATGGTAACTTATTTACATGATTTTTTTTTTTTTTACTTCTGATTAATTCATTTGCAAATTTAGTAACGTCATGAACGTGAGCAGCAACCCTACAGAGATTGAATGACGTTTTCAGGAAAAGTTACTTTAAAATGAAAATCATCTTCTAACAGTGCTAAAGTAATAAAAGTTAGTTTTCACATGCAAAAATTTTTTTTCATTAGAATTTTTTTTGCTACTTGAGTGCATTTAAAAGTAGCTTCTTTTTGATTTTCACTTTTTCTTAGTAAAATTTCGACTCATTATCTATGTTTTCATTTAAATATAATTTCTCAGTACTATTTCCACCCCTGTAGTATTGAAAAAAAGTGTAGAACTTCTGAAACTTAATACAACACAAGCGGTTAGTACTTTCATCATTTCAGATGAGATTGGGGATTTGCCGGTCCTGTGTATTATAAAAACAGATCAAAACATCCCTAGGATGTACAATACTGTCTCAGTGGTGTTACCCAGTGTGGAGTGATTCCTTCGCCGGTGTTCCATCTGAGTGTATTTGGTCCCTGATGTATATTGTGCATTTGCAGAAAACACACTGGGGATGGATCTGTCTTACACAAACAACATAAACGTACGACTTATATGTCACTGACTAACAGAACATACATACAGCTCTTTTTCAGTTTCCGGTTCTCATTTCAGAGTTGGCCTACCAAAAAAATTTGTGCTAACACAATTTGTGTGTTAACGACTTAATCGTGTAGTGTTTAACTGGCCTTTTGGATATGATTGACAGCTCTGGAGCCCTCTAATTGCATTACCCCCTGCCCAGAAGGGGCGACACCTCCCTTACCTGAGGAGCTTCTTTGTCCTAATGCATTATGGGTAATCTCAGCTAATGAGGCGCAAGGCGATGGTTTCGTTCATCCCCGATCTCCCGGAGGACCGGGTCCGCTACTTGTTCTCCTGAGAGAGAGAGAGTGTGTTAATGATTGGTCCTCTGAGATTGAGGCTGAAGCTCATATGATTGGCGTCGGTGTCGTTGTAGCGATGCATAGAGACAAAGGTTTGTGCTGCGTGCACTAGCGCATTTGTTGCCAAAAGCTACACACACAAGCCGCTTTACTGAACTTCTGACCCAAAGATGGTCCTTTATTATTCTTTCTCTTTAATTTATGACTCAGATGGTTGGTCCTTAAGATGTTGGTGGGGAGTCACTAGGCAGGGCAAGGTGACCTGGATGGTTGCCCCACACACACACACACACACACACACACACACACACACACACACACAGCCAGCCTGCTTCTTTTGTTTGCAGATTATGTGAATTTGTAATGTATCCATGAGCATCTGTTGACAAGAATGTGTGTGTGTGTGTGTGTTTTGTCTATGTTCAGGCTTTATACTGCTATAAAGTCATTTACACATCTTTACTTTAAAATTTTCTACATTTGTTTTGTTAAATAATTGTTTAGCTATTAGCACCATGTTCACTTATCTGTAATTGAGGTTGCATAAACTGGGAAAATTGGTGGATTATTAACAAAAAAAAGTCTGTGTAATTATGTGCATAAACTTCTGTACTGAACTTATGTTATTTGGCTTTGTGTGCGTGTGTGTGTTCTCACGAGCGTGTGTGTGTGTGTGTGTGTTGGATGTGGCCTGGTGGAAATTGGGGAAAGCTTGTGGTTCGATATGAACGAAACCTTCTTAAAAAGCCCCTGCCACGGAAAATCACTTCCCACGCAATGTTACGGCACACACACACACACACACACACACACACACCCCGTCCCACGGTTGCACTCACCAACACACACACACACAGCGTATTCCTCATGTACTCACCTCTGTCTCAAAGGCATCCCCCCGCTGTCTTTTTTCCACGCCACCATTCCAAAAACACAGAGTTTTCGTTTGTGTGTGTGTGTTTGTGATGTCTTATTTCCTTAGTTAAAGAATTCAGAGGCACATAAAGCTGAATTACAGTGCGTCAGACATCATTTAAACGCTTTAATCAAAAAACACAAACACTGACACACATAAACACACACACGCTACTGAAGTTACTGAAGAGTTTTACGAGTCTATAGTAACTAACCCCAATTACCCCCCATGAGGAGCGTGAGAACAGCATGGCTAATTACTTTAGTGTGTGTTACAGAGAAAAGAGAGAGAGAGAGAGAGAGAGAGAGAGAGAGAGATTTAATGAATGAGCATATAAAAACACTCAGCTAATCTTTATAATGGAACGTGGGCTAGATTATTTTAAAATGTCAGACTTGTTGCTTTTTCAATTAATCCAATTTAAGATCATCTTTAGTTCAAGTAATCAGTCTGTCAATCAAACTTTTTTTTATTGTTGACACAAATCAGTTTTTTTTTTAATTAAAAACCTAATTCCTTCTAAGAGATGTCTTCTATTTTATGACCAGTTACTGTTTTTGTTGTAAACTTGCTTCAGTTGAGGAAAGGGTCTAACATAGGGCTCCACAAAAATCCTATTAAAATTGTTATTTTGATTCATTACCCAATGCAGATTCATGTAAGAATATCATTGCTTCTACAGCATTTGCACCAACAGACATCCACTATTCCTCCTTATTTGCTGTAACCAATGACCATAGATGTCGAGTCTGTGGAAGAAAAAAGGGAGAAACGACGTCAGAAAGCTGGGTGTGAACCTCTTGTAATGAGAAGGAACAAATTTGTCCTGAATAAATGTTATTCAATAATAAATCAAACAATGACTGAATGCATGAAATAAATACGTGTCCGGTGTGTGTCATGGCTGTACACACATCTAGCTCTGAACTTGGCAGAACTGCATACGTATAGAGTGAAAATAGAAACATTGCCACAACTAATTATTCAATATTGCTGGAACTTTGTTCTGAGAAGTGCAGTGATGAGAAAAAACTTGCATGAGCTATTTACAGAAAGTGTTTCTAAAGTATTTTTGTTCATCTGTATCAAAAAGATAATGCCATGGAAAAGATAAAGCTTCTATTTTAACTAGCAGCTTTCTAAAACTCTATAGTATAACAGAAAGATAGATGCTTTGAAAGCCTTTTATAGTCACTATGGTTTAAATCATTTACCATTAGAACAGCATTGGTACCTTTTTTAGATTAATGCGCTTGTTGTCATATGGTTAGCCTCATAGCATAATTGCCCAAGTCATATTTGGTCAAACGTGACTTAGGCAATTATGGTATGAGGCTAACGATATGTTTTTATTGTAACAATGTATGGTGGACACTCCACATTAAAAACCTGTGGAATCATTAATATGGTGAAGTTTTCTGTGAGGAGAGGTTTATTTAGCATTTCTTGGAAGGAGTCTCCAGTGTCAGTGCAGCAGTCCGAGGAAACGCTGTAGCTTGAAGTTATGTAACTTCAGGACAGAGGATTTTCTTTTTGCTCGATAACTGCGTTTGTGAATCACTGATCTGATAGCTGATAGCTGATAGCTGTGGTCTGTGCACTCAGCACAAAGCTGACACTAGCTAGCTAAAACATAAGGCTGCTTCACCCGCAGTGTGTTTCACTAGCCTGAAATCCACTAGGATATCTGTGATTGAAGACAAAATAAAACTATTTACTAAGCAAAAGCTTATCAAGCTTATCAAATTTCTTGTTTTTATTTAATTATGACTTATTATTTGCTGGAACGTTGGTTACGTATTCAATATTCGCAGCACACTTGCACCTCTGAAGTCAACGGCATTGAATGAGAGCCATTGAAAAGATTTTCATTCACATACAGTATATACGGAAAGAACAGAACACACACTCGTGTTTATTAAACTCAGTAGTATTTTGAACGCATAATTTCTATTGACATGGTTTCTATTTTATCGGCTGTTATACCTTAATGTGTAAATAATCTCCCTCCAGGAGCTCTCTTCATGGAGATCTCTTCATGGCTATTGAGAACACGTAGCACACACAAAAGCTCTTCTTTTATCAGCTTCTTTGTATGTGATCGCATTAAAACGACTTTTCCTTGTAAATCACCGACAACACGCCCACTGACTACACACACAGTGTATTAAATTGAGGAGATGTTAATTTATGTTCATTTGGGATCTTAGTAAACCAAAGTATTAGTAATTTATCGAGTTAAATGGGTTAATAGACGTGTGTGTAGGAAAGTATGCGAAGTGTAATTGATTTTTTTTCTCATTCTTGCAATATTAATAAGAATAAAGAATAAATAAAACATGAGTCCGCCCCCTGCTTGTTACTTCCTGGATTATCAAGCTCTTCCTGTTTGAGAATCCTAAGCTACCTCAGCTGTGTGTGTGTGTGTGTGTGTGTGTGTGTGTGTTTGTCTGTTGGCTGCTCCTATTGTTCTCTGTCAGGTCCTGAGACTATCACATGTATGTATGGATTTGGCTTTAGAGTGTAATGTGTGAAATCAGGCATTGTGTGTGTGTGTGTGTGTGTGTGTGTGTGTGTGTGTGTTCCAGGCTACAGAGCAGCCTTTGAAGTCGTCTGGCCCCTCCCCCTTACACTCGCAGGTGCATGCAGCAGCCGTGAATGGAGACAGGAGCTCCTTACAGAGACTGGTCACAAGTATACACACACACACACACACACACACACTCACATATGTCAAATGTCATAATAATAATAATAATAATAATAATAATAATAATAATAAAGAAGCCAAAAGATTTCTTTTTGGTTAATGAGGTAAATAATTATGTCAGTGGAAAGTTCTCACAAGGATAGTAAGTCAAATGTGAATGTGTGTGTGTGTGTGTGTGTGTGTGTGTGTGTGTGTGTGTGTGTGTGTGTGTGTGCAGCAGAGCCATGTTTGAGAGACAGTGAGGATCAGTTTGGCAGGACTCCTCTGATGTACTGCGTGCTGGCTGACCGCTTGGATTGTGCAGAGACGTTACTGAAGGCCGGAGCTTCCGTTAACAAAGCTGACCGCAGCAAGAGGACCGCACTGCATCTCGCTGCACAGAAGGTGACACTCACTTTGTCTATATATATATACATATATATACACACACACACACACACACACACACACACACACACACACACACACACATACACACACATACACACACTGACTCTTACTTTCTGACTCTCTCTGACTTCGTCAGTGTGCTATCTTTGATTTTTCTTTAGCTGTAACTTGACACAGCAGGGTGCTAAAAGACTTCATAGAGGCCCTACGTAGGGACCCTACTGCCCCCTAGTGATTGAAATGTTCCAAATTTTGTCTCAGATCTTATGTCTGTGGGTTTGGACATCCAGTTTTGACATCATAAATACCTAAATGTTCCAAGCCACTGAGACATATGAAATAATAAGTTTATAAAATCCTATAAAATGTCTACAATGTGAAATCAGTGTATAAGAAAAGGACAAAAAAAGCAACAACATGTAACAACATGACATCTGTAATGGGAGCAGCACAGAGAGAGAAGACACGGAGCAGAGGAACAAGAGTAGTTGATGTGGACCGCTCTGACACCTAGATCAATAAGAGCTGTAGCTTAGGGATTAACACACTAATTGGGCTGAGGATAGAGACCAAGAACCCAGACACACACATACATAGCACACACATACCAGGTTCACCTCTGAATCTTTTAAATGGTGGTGAGCATGTCGGAGATGATACACACACACATACACAGCCAGCCTGGTTTTTACCAGAAATGTATTAAATAATGTTCATGCTAGAGGGGTTCCACACACACACACACACACACACACACACAGACACACACACACACACACACACACGCATACACATGTGTATGTCCCTACAATTAATAGTTTTTAACCCCATAGTATTTGTAATGTAGTAAGTAGCAGATGTTATGTAGCGTTAGTGTCTTTATAAAACTGTTATATTGAAAGAAAGTCGGGCCAAATGCTGATCCTTGTGTCACACCGCAAGGTGTCTACCACCGTGTAGTTGACTTCTTGAATCTGACTGGTCAGAAGTTGTGGATTTTTTTTTAGACCGCACGACTTGGACAGTACTTACGGCTGTAACAAACATTAGGTTTATAGTAATGTGCTCGTTTCCATATCTTATAGTTTCTATAGTAACAGCTCATTCAATGGGACTTGTATGTATGGCACTCTACAGAACATTAAATGTAAATATAAACAGTTAAAAAATGCAACGTGTTGTTCATTAATAAATTTAAACTGTAATCTTTGGCAAATCACAGTGGTATAAAAGGAATAACGCACTTAATTTATGTAGATGATATTCCAAAATGAATTTTGTTTGCGTGTCTGTTTTACACACAAATGCTTGACATGTTTGTCTGCTTACAGTTCCAAGGTTGTACTAAAGTAAGTCCATTTTCCGTTTATCACACTATTCAAAACAGACCGTGTTGGACAGTAAGATACTTTAAAAAAAATGCTTTTTGGGAAACTGTATAAAGTCTCAGTTAAAACTTCTTTCAGTTATCAGTCTCTAGGTATTTCAGCAGCCTGAACACTTTCAAACCTCAAGCACAGAAAAATCGTATAGTAAGGAATAAGTAAAGAATGCAACACAACAGGGTGTGCCGTTCTAGAAAAATAATCATTGATGGGGTGGTGTAATGCAGCCTGATGCAAAGTGCAGTTACTCTTAACACCCCAAAGTTGATTCTTTTCCCATAGAAGTAAGTCCCAAAGTGTTTTATTTGTTTTAAAATTTTACAACAATTGCATTTTTTGTTAATAATTGAAGAACCTGTCATACTTTTATCCATTTAATGTTGTGTAACCCCAAAGCTGATTATTTTTTTACTACAGCAATTTGCCAGTGGTAGCATTTTTTTTAAAATTTATTAATGAATATGTCATACTTTTTTTTATAAACATAATCTGTTTATAATTACATTTAATGTTGTGGAACATCAGTGAAACGAGTTAGTTCCTGTTAACGCATTGGGAACCCCTCTCCAGCATTCTCTCTCTCTCTCTCTCTCTCTCTCTCTCTCTCTCTCTCTGTCTCTCTCTCTCAATAGCAATAAGACAAAAAAATGCATCTTGTCTGTCACTCGTCTGCCTTGAAGTGTTTCACATGGTCAGTTCACATTTTCACATGGAGAACTTCAAGGATCAGCTTTACATCTGACTGTTACGAAGCTCTAACACTGGAGACTCCTTCCATAAATCTTAAATAAAAGTCTGCTTACAGAAAGCATATTTCTTTGTTAAATAGCAACATGTTTAATGCATATATTTTAGCGTTAGATTATGTGGAGCGTTCAGCATACAAGTCTCTGTGAATTTGATGTTCCTAAAGAAGCAGTAATGTATTAGAACGAATGCATTAATATAAACCTTGCAGCTGTCATCTGCTGTTATAGAAGATTAATCAACACTTTCTTAATGTAACCAAGAGCTGTGGTAAAATTATTACCACTGTAAGTGTGTTAAGGAATGGCTTTAAGTGTGTCGCTCGTGTAGGTTGACATGTCAACATGAATATGGTTTGTGTCTATTTTATAGGGCAACGTTCGTTTCATGAAGTTGCTCCTGTCAAGGCATGCTAATTGGCTGTTGAAAGATCTCGAGGAAATGACACCATTGCACTTAGCAACACGTCACTCCAGCCCCAAACCTCTCTCTCTCCTGCTCAAGCACATGGCACCTGGAGAGGTGGATACTCAGGACAGGAACAAGGTAAAACAAACGCAGCATACTGCCAGCGTTCTTACACTTCTACACAAAAAAATGCTTTGTGTAGGACACTGAGGTGAAAATGAGGTCAGCTTGTATGTGTGTGTGTGAGTGTGTGTGTGTGAGTGTGTGTGTGTGTGTGTATGTTCGTCTGCCTAAATGGGTGTGTATGTTGTAAAACAGCAGGAGCTCTCTGTACTCTCTGATTTTGGAGGATATGAAAGCCCATTGAAATAGTCTAATAAAATATATTTTCTCAAAGCCACTGCCTGAAAGCGAGCTTGCCAGGCGCCTGCTAGGCTTAAGGTTGCCATCTTAACCTTGTGGGAGGTCACGCCATACTATGTGTCTTTCCAGTGATGAATTCCTTGAGTCATTCAGGGAGATGGCAGTGTGTACAAAAGAGGTCTCCAAATGTAACTGTAAGGGTTATTACATCATAAAATGTAAAAGCCTGTCAGGATCCACGATGCGAATGTTATTATCCTCTGTTGTGTATTAAGTGCTTTTAATAATAGACATAGTCACAAAGCAGCTTTACAGAAATCCAGATGTAGATTTAGATTTAGATCCTTAATGACCAAGCCAGTGGTGATAGCGGCAAAGAAAAATTCCCTGAAACGACATGTGGAAGCAGACTCGAAACGGAACCCATCCAATTCTGGGTGACTCCGATTATAAATCATTACTCTTCCAAAATTATATACTATAAAGCCCTATTTACAAATAGGGTTGGAAATGTTTCCAATTTGCATATGCATAGAATCTGGATTTCTTGCTGAGGGTAAAAGAGTTGAACCGTTGTAGCATGGTGATATTACTGTGGAGAGTCTTAGTCAAACTAATTAGCTGTAATATCCAAAGACAACATTGCTGTAGTAGGTCTGGCTGGGGGAAGCAAACCTGCTTTCCCACTGAGAGTAACACAGTAATCCTGCTCAGTTCTACTTTCGTGATTGTTCTGCAAAATCAGACAGGACTACATCCAGACTTTCCGAAAATACCACAGAGCATGTGAATTGATAATCTAATCAAAATCCCAGATTGAACGATGGAGCATCCTGTCATGCTGTATTAAAGTAGTGATGTTATCTGTGTGTAGTATAGCTGTAGGCAGAGTTATATAAGTACAGACACAATGGGAATATGTGTAGCACTCTGGGAAAACCCATCGGATGTTGCTATGGCTGAAATCTGGCAGACAGCCAAAAAGATGAAAAATCAGGTTTTGGCTGTAAACTGGATAGTTCTGCGTATCTGATGTCTTCCTGCCAAGATGATGTCGGGTAAGGAGCCAGTTTAATAAATAAATGCAGTGCTAAATGCACTTGGTCTTCCTGAAACCTTGCTAGCTTTTATCAGTCACTTTACACATAGAGCTTTCCTTGGGGTTGAGACATATGCAAAAGTGAAACCTATTCCAGCTCAAGAAGTAAAGTTTACAGAATTGTGTATGGTAGAAAATGTCAGAAGCTCGCAGTGCGAAAGGTGATGAGTTGAATCAGGTATGTCAGGTAAATAAGAAAGAACTTTGGCCCTGTAGGACATCCGATACTCCTGGTATACAGGTAAACAATTATAATTACTATTACAGAATTATTAGTAATAGTATTCCTAGAGGTAGTATTACAAATAATTGCAATTCTGAACAAAGTAGCAGCAAAAGAACCAGTGGAAATGGCCAAGGTCACAGTAGTATACAGTAGGTAGTAGTATAATGGTACATAATAGCAAAATAGAAGCAGTTATAGCTGTCTCCATACCTTCCCAGACATAATGGTAGCTTTGCTGAACGTTTTCTTGAGAACCACTGGCATCAAGCTCTCCAGTTTAACAGACCACATGCAGTTTTTTTATTCACTTTGGCTCCAATTACTGTAAACATTCACCCCAGTTTACTTTCCGACGCGCACACGCAGAGGCCGCTCGTACCCAACATCATTTACCATCTCATTCCGCAGACAAACGGCTGTTATTAAGGCTTTTAAATCATGAGTCACTCAAAGTGTGTGTGTGTGTGTGTGTGTGTGTGTGTGTGTGTGTGTGTGTGTGTGTGTGTGTAGTGGTTATGTGAGTGTTCCCTTTTGTCCGCATAGAGAAGTTTTGTTGTTCATCAGCTCTAGTCCGTCTGGATCTGTTGGTTTTGTTATAATTCGATAAGCGCAATTCTCGTGATGAAGCTGCCGTCCCAACCAATTGCAGAAAATAGTTTGACGTTGTCAGGGCTTATGTATTAAATCATTCTGGCCAGCGTTGGTTGCTTGTGTAAGCTGTTTGTTGGAGAATCTTCACATTTTTCACGAGTGAGCATTATGAAATGCAAGTCTTTTAGAGCTTTTTGGTAATGTAATATGTAAAGAATAATACATGACGACACGTGCTATTATAGGAAAGTAATCAATGATGAGGTGTAGTATTGCGGCATTACCGTAACGACTCCATGTTTTCCTATAACTGCATGTTCCAAAGTGTTTTATTTGTTTTATACCAAACAAATTTTATGAAGTAAAGAACAAAGAAAACAAGATACTTTATGTTTAATGTTGTGTAATGTCACAAGAGTTAGTCAGTTCCTCTTATCACTTATGTTATAGCAGCTATAAACACACATAGTTTTCAGAAAGCACAAGCTCTGACCACTCCTGAACACTCTCCCGTGTCAGAAAACTTACTAACTGTTAAAAAGTGCTGACACGCCAAACTCCTTCCATAAATGTTATCTAGCATAACTAACTTACTTAACTAACAAGCACG
>JAKKZN010000022.1:6043563-6073797 GCA_033441825.1 Pangasius elongatus | reverse complement strand
ATTGCTGCTCCACTCAGTTATAATACTCACCCATGATGGGATGTAAACTTCTGCACTCAACTGTGTAATGACACACTAGTTAATACAGTAGCATGTTAAGAACATAGCCATAAGGAGTAACTAGTTATGATACCCAGGACAGCTAACTCAGATAAGACAGTGTGTGTGAACCTTAATACTGAGCTGTCTGTGTGTAGTCGGTCCACTGTCATCTCGCTTCAGCTGATCCGGTAAATGAATGCTCCTCGATTTAAAGTTGACGTTAGTTGAATTTTCCGCTTTGGGCTTCTTCTTGCCAATTTTTAGTTTAACTTTATGGAAATCGTCCTGCCTTTTCTTCTTCTTTGACATTTTCCTGTTAAAACAGAAAGGAACAATTAAAACAGCATAGACAAATAGTAGAGGTGTGACTCTCCCTCTATCAGATGATAAGATCTTGATATGTAGTATATGAGACCGTACAGTTAAACAAGTAACCATTCATTCATTTCACTACAGATCCAATATGACTCACTTCAGTTAAAATGAAGTTTTCCACCATGGGAAAGTCTTCAGGGCAGATGAATCCGGTTTCTAGTAACAAGACGAGCTGTGTTTTTTTTTTTTTTTTTATTAATTCTTAGTAATTTTAAAGATTACTAAGTACATGCACAACATGGAGTCGCAATCTCAGCGACAGAGGAAGTGCAACAAGCAACGTCTGACCTCATGTGGCATAGGATTGGTCCGAAGAATTGTTAAAGCCAATCATTTGGATTTGTCGCAATTTGTCAAGAATCTCAATTCAGACGTTGTTTGTTGCACTGCCTCTGTCACTGAAATTGCGACTCCATGTCGTGCGCGTACTTTTCTCTATTCTAGAAGTTTCTAGACGCATTTAATGAGATCATATATGACAGAATTAAATTAATTGCAGGTAGGAATGGAAGTTGTGACTTCATCTAAACCTATCACATATGATCTCTCATCAAATGTGTCTAGAGACATCGCAAAGAAAAATAAAGCTTCACTGGTGACTGTACATTGCTGCTAGCTTGCTTTGCTAGTCCAGCAATGAAGCTACTACGAAGCTTAGCACAAACAACCAATTTTCACACTAATTAGTGCACTATGTTTTATTTATTAGAGACAAACTACAACTGAAACAAGCTACTTGTTGCTTGCTAGTGGGAACACAGGGTAACACATGGCTTCATGGGTGTTCCTGAATTAATACACATATCAAAGTAGGCAAATAATAAATGCTAACATATTGACAAACTCGTATCAGTCCAAAACTTTGCATCTACCATCTGAATGTCATATAAATGTTCTCTAGAGAGACAGGAAAGGAAATGAGGAGAGACAGAGACAGAAAAAGAGAGACACAAAAACAGAAAGGGACTGAAAAAGAATGGACAGACAGAAAAGAAAAGGAGAGATGAGAGACAGACACAAGCAGACAGACAGAGACAGAGATAGAAAAGGAAAGGGGAAAAGAGAGATAGAGAGAGAGAGACAGACAGGGAAGAAAAGGAAAGGGGAGGATAGAGACAGACAGACAGACAGAGATAGAAAAGGAAAGGGGAGGGGAGAGGAAGGGGAGGAAAGAAACAGAGAGACAGAGAAAGGATGACAGAAGAGGAGAGAGAGGAAGAGAGACAGAGAGAGCAGGAGAGAAACTGAGAGTGACAGAGAGAGAAGAGAGAGACAGATAAACGGATGAGAGACAGAGAGGAGAAGAGAGGAGAGAGAGAGAGGAGGAGAGACAGGATGTGTATATAACTGGTACCGCTAATCACATCATAAATATATCAGCATAAATATATAAATATATAGAACATGTTTCAGGCTGGAGGTTCTCTTTAAGGTCATTAAATTCACTGCAAGTCCCCCAAACAATAATTATTACGTTAAACACCATAAAACCCGTACGAGTCGCTCAATTAGGGAGGATTTCTGCTCAATGTGGCAACACACCACATGAGCTTAGAGCAGGAAAACTACGAGTGAACTGGAAAATGAACAGGTATATGGTTATAAATGCTTATCGTATATGATTTAAATTCGGTCTTATTCCTAATCCGGTTTGTTTTCTAGAGATGGATTTCCATGCATCTGAGTGATGCTACTAACTAGCACCATGCGAGTCCTGGCAATATTTATCCAAACCACTGTCTCATTTACTTATTTAATTCTGCACAACCAATAAATAATCGCATACTCACATGTTTTGTTAGATTTGAGATCAAAACAATACGATTTTATGAAGTTAATTTGATCAATCACTGGATCCTGTGGTCGAGATACTACATTTGGGGTCCTTTACGTATACAGGCGCCTGAACATATGCCTGAGTATAATTACAACAACTTGTTTAAATATTTAATTAATACGCAGAGCGAAAAATCGAAAAGAAAAAAAGTAATTAATTTAATTATTATTCTGGAACGTTATTATATACATAAAATCAAGTAGTCTGGGAAGATTCCTATGCTTGGGAATTGTTAAAAATCTGTTTTAAAATGCGAAAACTTTAAACCTGTCCAGACATTATTTAATTTGTTTGAACTTTTTGCATAATTTATTTTGTAATAGGTACGCCTGATGATGTTCTTGTTCGCAAACGTTATATGTACACTCTAGATTGTATCGTATACTCTGTTGTTGTTAATAATAATAATATATTTTTTAAAAAAGTAATATAGGTGGAACAAAAAATAGCAAGCGCCTACACGACTTTAATTTTGAAAGCCTCCGTAGTAAGACTGCCGTTTGCCTGATCAAAATAAAACGAAAAAAACAAACAAACAAACAAACAAAAAACCGTGTTGACTGTGAAGTGTTTCATTTTGTACTGTTGTGGAAATTTTAGTATTGTTTAGCACAAACCTGAGGTAAGTGCAGCAGATTATTGATAATAGTTTACTTTACTTATTAAAGTAAGCTGAGCTGAGCGATGCGTTTAGTGAAAAGCCGTTTCTCTTTCTGTTGAATGCACCATCGCTAATGCTATCACTGCTAACCTCAAGCTAGCTATTGTTTAATTCTTAATGAAGAGGAGAATCTTTGAGTCTGTTTATTAAAAATAACATTTATGTAGATGATTCCTTTGGGTTTCTTCTTGTTACATTTTAAAAACGTAACACTGGTGCTGTTTTACGACGAAGGAACTATATTAGCTACTGTCAAGCTAACAATTATGTCATGTATTTATCTTTACTGATGTCATCGTTAGGTTTGAGTGTGTTACGTCATGACGCGGTCTTCTGGGCGATCACTAATTTAGTAGCCAGCTACCTGTGGTGTGCTGTAATAGGCAAATAATCAACAACGGGATGGTGTGACGTGTTAATGATGTTAATGTGATGAGTTAATCTTAAGTTTTACAGCACCTCCTGAAGTGTTTATTATTAATTTATTAATGGACGACACATTGTACTTTTTATCTGTTTATTGTTACATGTAATATGGAACGTCCAAAAACAAGTTAGTTTCTGTTATCGCTTACTTTATAGAATCTATAAATAGTTGTTAATCAGTGCATTAATATAAACTTGTGATTTAAATTACAGCTGGCACTACTGTTAAAAAAAAAAAAAAGATCAACACCCGCTGACCAACCAGAGTAAAAAGATTAAACAGTGCTGTGGTATAAGTTTAGTTCAAATATTTTGTAAGCATTTTTTTTTTTTTTTACATATTGGAATTTCTCACAGAATGGAGGCATCAGCTCAAGTACACACATATCAGCTGAAACAGAAGAACATCGACAAGGTGGGTTAAAGCATAATTCATATCTTTCTATATTGTTTATTTACAAAAACTCAAACTTGCAATTAAATATTACATATTCATAGAACTAACTTAGTTTCTCACTGTCAGCTGTTTTACCCATGCTGAGCAGTGTGATATTAAAAAGACTTTTATTTTGTTTTTGGGTAGCACTGCCAAAGAAAGTATTTAACAGTCAAGCACTCTGATATATTGGAGAAATCTTATGCCCTCTTTTTACAGCACATTACCTCCACATGACTGTTGAAATTGCCCTCTTGTGGCAGTGATGCCACCATAGAAATGCTAATGATAACCCACCTCCTGTTTATAGATTAGAAAAATAAATGATAAATGTGTTGTGGAGAACCTGAACTATTGCCAACATCAAAACACCCCAGTTTACCAGAACACTCTATGACCATGGACACCCCCCAGATTTGCACCTTTATCTATGAAAAAAAGCTGTTTAACAAAATACATGTCTAAGCAAACAGGTTTTTAGTGTAGACCATCCAGAGTTACAACATAATAAGAGCGCTTATCTCTAGTTGCCTGTGGTCCTAGTAAAACTACATCTTGTTGGAATTAAGTAGGAGGAAGTTGCTCAGTGTCCAACTTATTATTATTATTATTATGCCCATCTGGCTTTGCAGAAACCTACAGCTGTGTACCATCAGCAAAGCAGTGGAAGCTAATGCCATGTTTATGAACAGTTGTACCCAGAGATAGCATGTATATATGATGGACAAAAAAAACAGTGAGCTAAGGACAGAGCCTTGTAGAACACCAAATTTGATAGAAGTATGGTAGATAAGACCTGAACCAGGAAAGGGCAGAAATATTTTGGTCTGGGGAATCAAAAACTGCACTGAAATCGAGCAATCAAGAGGCCAGTATTAGGACATTTACTACTTTAACCAGCGCTGTCTCAGTACTTTGATCAGGCCTAAACACTGAATGAAAGATTTCATGCATGTGATTCTTATACAAATATGAGCTTAGCTTCTGAGCTGCAATTATTTTTAGGATCTTTGATATAAAAGGGAGATGTTTTACAAACAGGAATTATGTACATCAGAAATAATGTGGCAGGAACACCTTCTAACTACTTTATTACTGTAGACTGCATTTGTAATTTACTCTGGCCACAGGTAACTTCTCTGAGGGACAATATTTTGAAGTGCCATTATGTACTGCAATAGTATTTGTGTAAGAACGCATTACTGTAATTGGATTTGCTGAGGATTTGCATGATGCACATTGCACAGCACTGTAGCGTCAAGTGCAGTACTGATGTGCTCACACACATACATATGAAAACCACACTGAACACTTCTATTTTGGCCTATCAACCTGTGGGTTAAATTTGAAAAAATGAAAGAAAAAAAAAGAAAGTAGTCATCATCAGAGCTGCAGAGCTCCTCATAAGTATTCATTCTCTCTTGAACTTTTCCACATCTTGCATATTTACAACCTGGAACCAAAATGGACTTCATTGGGATTTTTACCATTTGGGTTACACAGTGTTTCTAACATTTCTAGGTGCAATTCTTTTTTTTACTGTGACAGATTTTACTGTGACACAAAGATTAATTAAACAAAAATACAGACATATTTTGATTACATTAGTATTCAACCTCCTACATTAACACCTGCAAGAACCACCTTTGGCTGCAATCACAGCTCCTGGGGTATGTCATCTGGATCCATTCTTCTTGGTAAAAATGCTCATACTGTGTCAGATTGGATGGAGATCATTGGTTGAAAGCAACACATTGCCACAGATTTTTGGAATGAGGTTTGGGATTTGACAGGGCTATTCTAGCATATTCAGGTTCTTGGAGTTTTGGCTTAGCTAGGGCAATATGCTTAGGATCATTGTTCAGTTGGAAGCTGAACCTCTGCCCCAGTCTGAAGGCTCTTGCAAACCTGGAACAGCTTTTCTTCTAACATTGCCCTATATTTGGCTCCATCCATCTTGCCCTCAACCCTGACCAGTTTCCCAGTCCCTGCTGATGAACAGCACCCCCACTACATAATGGTAACACCATCCTTCTCAGGGTGATGAACAGTGTTGTGTGTTCTGCCAGATGTAGTGCTTTGCCCCGAGGCCCTTTGTCTTAAAAGTTCCATTGTGGTCTTATCAGGCCAAAGAACCTTTTTGCACATGTGTGCTGAGTAGATAACTGTGTAAATAATCCCCCCTCACTCCTTCAATACTATATCACATCTGCAAAATATGGAAAAGTTCAAGGGGGGGATAAGGCACTGCATGTTGTTTATATACTATGGGCTAGTAGGCAAATGTGCATGCAAGCATCTACCTATAAATGAGAGTGCCAAGTGTCTTAATATTGTTACTGCAACACTGTCCGATGGCTGAATATAAGCTTTGTTTGCAAAAACTATGAACTTACAAGAGAATACAGAACTAGCTACACATATCAGTGTCTGCTGTTTCACGCATACTAAAAGTAGTTTTTTTTTAAGGAGCATTATGCTTCATCAGTATTTTTTGCCATAATAAATAAATGACTGGACTATACAAGCTAGTGGGAGCCTAACATCAGTGCTGTGTATGCATTGCATAGCATGACGCTCCAGTCAACAGAATGACAACCAAAATATTTAAGGCATACTCGTGAGTATGAATCGAGAGCAGATTCTTCTCCGGGGTCATGACCCCATATGTCTTCTCTGTGCAGCTTACTGCCTAATTTATCCTGAGTTATTAGTCATGGACTGTTGTTTTCATGTCTGCCTAAAAAAATCCCCATGCTATATTAGGGAAGAGGCAGATTAGTGTTCTCCCAGTACAAGTCTATGACCAACCAGTAGAGTCGATTGTGGCTCCAGGACCTTCATACTCAAGAACAGCCTCCTCTATTTATGGAGAGCAACGAAGAGGAGGATGGACCACAGGAGTGTTGGGATATTGTTCCCAACCTCACATGCTATTCTGTCTCTCTAACTCCTCTTTATTTCTCTTTCTTTCCGACGGGTTTAATTGTCATCTATGACAGAAAAAGCAGCAGGTCTACAGTGGGGACATAGGTAAGTCTTGCCCTCAGAGCCCAGTTCTTCACTCAGCACTCTCTGGCCTTGGTGATGTCATTGCCAGTGTGCCATATCTGAGATCTTCAGAGTTTCAGTTTTCTGTGTAGCACATACATTCAGCTTCTATGGCTGTAATAGAACTTAACACTTTTTCAAGAATGTGTAATTTTTTAACAAAATGTGTTTTTTTTCTAGAATTATTATTATTAGAATCTAGCCTGAACAACATTAGAAACTGTATCACCTATTTTGGCTTGGTATGTTTCACCTTGTGTTATTTAACTTTTCCAGCCCAGATTAGCTGCAGGACAATATTTAATGGTGCAGCAGATTAATTGATGGCAGAATTGGGGTACAAGGCCCTGGTCAGTGTTATTTGAGCAGCAGTAAAGCAGTGTGAGTTATGGCTATTGAACAAATGAAAACTAAACTTAATGGACTTAAGTTGGACTGGCTTTGCCCACTGCAACAGAGGCTTCTGTTGAACAAACTTTAAGGGCCATAGTCCAGAGAGATGTGGTCCAAAGCCAGTTCAGACATGAACTGTATGTTGTATACAGCAGCGGTTAGTAAAGGATAAGGGTATTTTTGCTGGCCAAACCATCAAAATCAGCTGCACTAAGTTTATATATGTGAGAGAATTGTGCCATTAAAGAGAACTGATTAATGGCCTTAATTTGACAAGTCTGATTCAAGTGCTGTTTTGCAGAAATAGATACTGGTTAAACATAGAAGGAAAGTAATCACCTGAAATATGACGCGGGAGCATCTATCTGTAGATAGAATGTGCGTCTATCTATAACTTTTCTGGAAGGTTCAGAAAACTTCCTCATTCTCATCCAAAATTTGTGGAGGACCACAAAGAATAAAGAAAGCTTAATGCTTTGTATTGTCATTTAAAATTTATGGAGAAGCTTTCATTGCCAATTTATGCAAAACATCAGAGGATTTGTGAACTGTGTTCATGGTAAAGAAACAGACCAATTGATCAGAAAGTGTCAAATCTGATCCAGTACCAATGTACTGATTCAGTCCACTGTCGGCCCTGTAGAGATGCTTGATATTGGGTTGGGGCATCCCTACTCTGAACCAGGGCGTTGTTGGTAAGCACTGTGTTGTGACCAGTAGAATTAATCAGACGTTTTTACATGTTGTTCAGCATGTTCAGCACTCAGATTTCAAATGTGGCTCAGTTGCTTTGCCACACTTTTTCCACTCTGTTGATGTCTGTGTGGGAAAAGCGCTGTACTTAAGTGGTCTCTGGAGTTTAGGTGTACAGTGAGTTGTTTTTTTGTTTTGTCTGTTTTGAATGATAACGTTCAGTGCTCTTT
The DNA here is from genome assembly GCA_033441825.1 of Pangasius elongatus. Classification (NCBI taxonomy): domain Eukaryota; kingdom Metazoa; phylum Chordata; class Actinopteri; order Siluriformes; family Pangasiidae; genus Pangasius; species Pangasius elongatus. Next base: position 6,065,653 of record JAKKZN010000022.1, on the reverse strand, counting down.
TACCTTAAAGCATGTTTAGTATCATGCTCTATGGGGTGTAATATTGTCATTTTAATTTATGCAACTCCCATCAGTGTTCACCAAGCATGGATCCGTTCAGACCATACCTTCCCTGTCCAAACGGCTGAGAACTGTCACAGACCCAGTTCTTGGTATGTAATGTATTCTTAATGAAAAAATGAAGCTCACTGTGGAAATGTTTGAGTATTAAGTAAGAGTGTGTGTGTGTGTGTGTGTGTGTGTGTGTGTGTGTGTGTGTGTGTGTGTGTAGGCCTACAGTATATATGGGAGTATCGCAGCCCCAGCAAATCAGTCCCTCCTCATTACCAGTGTAGACTATGCAAGGTGCAGCAGCTACAGAATGAGATGGTGGCTCATATTACTGGATGGAAGCATTGTTTCAGATACATGGTAAGGCTTGTATTTCTCAAATCAACTGTACATCATGTGTGTGAAGACTGTTTTCCCAATGCATTAACCCTTATTAGAAATGGGGGTGGGGCTAAATGTGTTTATCTGCTGTAACAGTTTTCTTTTTTACTTACTGAATTACAGAAACATGCTCACCCAGAAAAAGTATCCCACAAAGAAGAGGAAGTAAAACAGGACCCAGACACCAAGAGGGCAGTCAGAGTGATTGCTGCTGAGGTGGAGAATGCTGAGGGCAGAGGTCAAATCAAGGTGAGACATTCTACACTTTATTTATATCCTGATCTTGTACTTGCATAAAATCTGGAAAAAGGGCCCTAAGAGTAAGCATTCCTCACATACAGTGCAGTGCAACGGAACACACATTAGCAAACCAAAAAAGCAACGGCAAAAATAAAAATGCCAACATTAACATGACTGTTTTTTTTTTTTTTTAAGGTTGTCATTAGGGAACCTGGTGATGTCCCAGTCTTTCAGAACATGAGTAAGTCCTGCCTCACTCTGCAAAATGCAGATATTCTCAATACTTGACTCCACTGTAATATATTGGCCCTTTAATTTACACTACCTTGTGTGTGTGTGTGTGTGTGTGTGTGTGTGTGTGTGTGTGTGTGTGTATGTGTATGTGTGTGTGTGTGTGTGTATAACAGAGTCTGCATATGCCAATACGGGAGGACCAGGTGCTACAAGTCTGCTTGGACCAATTCCTGGAGGTTTTTACTCTGATTAGTTTGTATATATCTGAGGGGGAAGTAAAAAGTAAATGCATCCTTGTTTTTTGTTAGGTCCTACCCACTCTGCAGATTTGAAAATGGTACTTAAGTGGAAGGGCTGCAGGTGTGTGTGCGGAGGCAGGGTGCAGTGCCTGTATGAGGGAGGGGTTGTCAAAATGAGCAATTATATTAATAAAGCTTTATGCTAATATTGGAAAACTTCTTACCTCCAGAATCTAGACCTGCCAACCTTTCTAATTTTCAGCAAAACTAGTGATTTATTGTTACAAAGCAATTCATTTCCATTTTTAGCTTAAAAACATTTTGGGTTGTAATTATTCTCTTTTCAAACGGCTTTGTGAATTTTGGACTTTTCAGTAAGACAAAAGACATTTTTGTGTCTCTCGTATATCCTCAGGTGGACCTTTTAGTGGTGGTTTTTCAAATCCTCCTTTCCCAGAAGAGTTCCCACCTCGGGGTGGCATGATGACAGATTTTCCTTCCAGCATGCATGGTGGTCCAGGTGACATCCCCATGAGTGGACTCTCCAGCTCTGGCCACTATGGTAATTTTAAATGGGGCCAGACAATAGAGAATTACTGTTTTTATGTCTAGAATGGTGTATCCCTGTTGAAATTGCTTATATCCAGGATTATTGGCATCCATTCGAGTCTCTTCCATTACAGTGTCTAACAAGGTAGGACACTTGTAGAGGGATGTGGGTCCACTACTCATTGCACAACTTATCAGTCTGCTTTACATCACATTTGTGTATGTGGACTTAATTCTCTAATTCAGACCACAGGTTTTCAGTAGGGTTAAAATCCAGAGACTGAGGTGTGCTTTGGTACAAGTCTGTGGAAATCCTAACACTCCACCTGGTTATTTGTAGAAATTTCAGGGGGATTTTAAATAATAAATTTATTATAAACTGTACATGCAAAAAAATGTTGGGGGTGTTCATCATTTAATCCATTTAAGTGTCGTAATGTAACAAAATGGGTTTAAACCATCTATACAATAAATATGGAAAGCATGTCAACTTACACTGATGCAAGAATATTTTATGCAACTTAAACTGTGTGCATGTCTGCTCAACATTGGTGTTGCACAAGTCATATTAAAAATTTCTGTTAATATCCTACCATAGTGGTACTTTGGAGCAGTCAGATCTTAAATTTTGGATACTGCCATCTAACAGCGAGATCTTCTTTCCATGCTAGGACCAGACAGGATGATGGGAGGTCCAGAGAGCATGCAGTGTTTACCCAACAGCAGATCGATGCACATGGGCTCAGACGGATTTGGGATGGGTCCACGAAGCGAGGACATGGGTAGACCTTACCCTGATGATCTGCCAATGAACGGCAGCGAGAGAATGATGAGAGCTAAAGGCCCAGAGTCCAGCAACACCCTTGCAACACTTCTCAGATATCTGGTATAGTTCTATACATTTGTATTGTAAATATTGAAAAGCTTGAAAAGCTTTTGTAGTTCAAAAAATCTTGCAGGTTTAATTCCACTCACTTACGATGATGTTCTTTCAGTGAAACATGAAGCTAAATTAAAGTTTAAAAAAACAGCAGTTAATAACTTAACAGGTACACATTTTGGCAGTGAGGTTTATTCAGTCTTATTTATTTTAGGATGCGTTCCGGATTGAGTGTGAAGATGATGCTCAGATCGTGCTGAAGATCACACAGAAGCTCACGGATGTCTTGATGGAATACCGCCTCAGGACTATCTCCTCGGTAACAAATTCAACTAGGAAACTTTGGGCGGGGAAGTTGGTGAAATGGGGGGTTTTCCCCTGAAACAAACAAAACCAAAACAAATGGCAGGTCTTGTACAGTTAAAGTAGTTGAGTAAGACTTTAACTCTGTATGGCTATCAGCATTCTCTATGATTTTCAATCGTTGAGTTCATAATAAAGAGTATAGTTTGGCTTTCTGTCTGAAACACGCTAAAGCATTGTGGGCATTTCCATAAAAACAGCTGATTTTTCACTAATTTTATTAGTATGTGTTGGAGTTCCCATTTTTGACCACTAGGTGCAGTAATAACTATGGACTCTAAATGGCGAATGTGCAACTTCTAGAAAGGAGATGAAATCAGTGGACCATCAGCTCATATCTGTCAAAAAGCAACACTTAATTGGTTTTTAAACAGGGTTTAAAATGTATAGATTTCTGAATGAGTACTTTATGAAGATTAACATTTTTCTAAAAGGCTGATGGCCCTATGGACAAGCCACCACTGAATTCCATATAGAATTTCCTCATCGTAATCTGATATGATGTGAACACACATACTTATGTGGTGATATAATTGCAGTTTGAGCTAACACTCTCGCAAACATTAGAGTGAAGGCAACATTGCTTTGAATTACTAGTAATAAAACAAAAGGTACAGATGTTGTGTAATGGCATTGCAAAGATTCCACACAAAATGTAACATACCTTTTCCTTTATCTAAAATTGTGTCTTAAATATATATTATTATTATTATTATTATTATTACCATTTTATATGCCTAGCTTTCCAGTGCAGTATGGCGTTCCTATTGACCTCTGTTCTAAGTGTGTTAATTCAAATATTTTCCAGGGATCTAGAATGAATTCTTCCCACCTCCCACCAAGCTCTGACAGATTCTCCGACAGTATGTCAGGTGTGCTATCAACGTGAATGTCACTAAAATATTCATACACTGATAAATGTGATAAATGTTCATTCTAATTTCTCCTCTCCTTCTCTTCTCTCAGGTCCTTCACGATTCTATAACTGAACAGCCCATGTGATGCTGTCCTGTATATTTTCATTTTCTTCATGTGGCAACTGTTTTAATGTACAGTCCCCTTCTAAAGTATTGGTACAGCAAGGTCAATTCTTTTTTTTTTTTTTAAATTTATTTTATTATTTTATTTTACTTTTTTTTTGGCTATATACTGAAGACATTTGGGTTTGAGATCAAAAGATCAATATGAGATGATAGATCAGAATTCCAGCTTTAATTTCCTGATCTTTACATCTGGATGTGTTAAATAACTTATAATGTGGCACCTTTGGTGGCAGACCACCCAGTTGTTAGGTGAGCAACTAGTCTTAAAGTAAATAACACTTAATATTTGGTTGTATATCCCTTGCTTGCAATAACTGCATCAAGCCAGCAACCCACTGACTCCCTTGATGCTCTTCCAGGCTTGTACCACAGCTTCTACCAGCTGTTGTTTGTTTTCTCTCTTCGGTCTCCATTTCAGGAGGTGAAATGCATGGTCTATTGGGTTAAGGTCTGGTGATTGACGTCTAAAACCTTCCAATTTTCTCACCCGTTGAAGTCCTTTTTTGTGTTGGCAGTGTGATTTGGATCATTGTCTAGCTGCATGATGGCAGACAATGTTTCTGTAGACTTCTGAATTCATTCTGCTGCTACCATCAGGAGTTATATTATCAGTAGAGATTAGTGAGTCCATTCCAGAAGCAGCCATGAAGCCCAAGCCATGACACTGCCTCCACCATACTTTACCGATGAGCTTGCATGTTTGTATCATGAGCAGATCCTTCCCTTCTCCACACTCCGGCCCATCACGTTGGTAGAGGTTAATCTTGGTTCCAGAACTTTTGTTGCCCATCTCTGTATTTCTTTGTGAATTCCAATCTGGCCTTCGAAGTCTTACTGCTGATGGGTGGTTTGCATCCTGTGATATGGCCTCTATATTTCTGCTCTCAAAGTCTTTTTCAAATAGTGGATTGGGATACCTTCACCCTTGCCCTGTGGAGGAGGTTGGTGATGTCAGTGACTGATATTTTTGGGTTTTACGTCACAGTTCTCACAGTGTTTCTTTCATCAGCTGCTGCTGTTCAATAGTTGGCTGGTTGTTAGTAAACCAGTGGTTTCTTTCTTTTTCAGGACATTCCAAATTGTTGTATTGGCTATGCCCAATACTTGTGCAATGGCTCTGATCAATTTTCCCTTCTTTTTTTAGATTTGAAATGACTTGCTTTTCTCTCAGTTCTTTGGCCTTCATGTAGTTTATCCTTTTTAACAACAAATGCAGTCTTCACAGGTGAAACGCAGGGCTTACACCAAGAGTAGACTTTCAGCTATTACTTGTTTGAACAATTAAGCTAACAGAGCTCGATCTCAGTACACCTGGGCAACAAGAAACACCCAAAAGGCACATGTTCCAATATTTTTGATCACTTCAAAAACTGATGGGTTCAAACAAAAGGTGCCATGTTCTAAGTTGTTTAACACATCTACATGTAAATATCAGGAAACGAAAGGTGAAATTCTTCGTTTGATCTCAAAACCAAATGTCTTCAGTGGATAGCAAAAATAAATCAATTAGCCTTGCCGTTCAAATACTTTCAGAGGGGACTTTAGTTCTCAGTACAAACCTTTTTGTATTTTATCTTTTAATTTAATGCCAAATTCCTTAGACTTAAATAAGGGTCTGTAGTGTCTTCTGATTTGCAGGACATTCCCTTAAAATACCTTACATCAGGTTGCTACAGATTATTGAATGAATTTAGTTATGGATTAATAAACCTAATGTTTATAGGTTTGTTTATAAGGACCTCTGGAAATGTTTCCTATTGTAATGTCAATAAACATGTAAATAATTGGGCACCCTGTGTAGACATTTGGGATGAAATCTATTCTGGGAATAAGTAATAATTCAGTACAATGTTGTGTTCTAGGCGATCGAATTTATTGTGGCATGGGGTCAGGGTTTAATGCACTCTGACTGGGAGAATAAGAGACCCCTTCCAGACTTGGTATTAGGTGATCAGTTTATAAAGCTGTGGAAGTCCTTCTAGAATAATTTTGGTTTTCAGGGGCTGTGAGCTGAGCAGACGTCATAACAACCCCGTTTTGCCAGTGACTACGTTTGAACTGCTACCATGTGAAGCTCTATAATTTTAATGCTGTCTTGTTAAAAATTGTATTGCATTATGTTCCTTTTAAATATTTTAGTGCACTTAGTATTAATAGCCATGCTGGTAAAATTTGGAAGGAGCATATACAGTGGACCTGGGAAACAAATTCCTGCTAGGGATGCACTGCACACAACTACATAATATTTTGAATAATTGCAGACAGCAGGAGGTCACAACAAAAGATGCAGTGATGAAGAGTTCTGTCTGAAAGTTTAAAAACAAAACAAAAAAACTTTTTTTTTTAAATATTTGATGTATACAACCAGAAGACAGCACTAAGTGCAGGTCTGAACAGGGTCAAATGCATCATATGATCCCATCACTCGGACCACTTGCAGAGTGGTATGAACTGGTGCGTCTCGATGTGTCCTTGACATCATGGCGTTACTGAATATTGTAACAGGTTCTGCAATAATTGTCTTCTTGTTGGACCTTATGTACATTCTTCAGAGCACATACCTGTCTTGTAGTGCTCAAGTACAATGATTCACTAGGAAAATGCAAAGGTTTTCTTAAGCAATGCTGTCTTTTTCGCTAGTACTCCCCTTGTCTGTTACAGAGAAATCAAGATAATTCTGGGTGAGCTCTGGACTGGGCCACCACTATTTATTATGATCGAGCCATGCTACAACAAGCATACCAGAAGGTCAAGCAAACATTTGGGGAAGTATTTGATCATCCTGTCTCTGAAAAAGATGATGGTGAGATCTTAACGCTATGACAGGGAAAACATTCTGCTGCAGATTAAACCCTAAAGTTCTGCAACCTCGTAGCAGAGAGTGTTTGGAACAAGCCAGCCCTCAAAATTGCCTAAATCATTTTTGTTATAGTATATATCGGTGATATTCTAATATTCTTAGCTTCTGAAAAAGAATGTATAAACAATGTTCATTAAGTCATAACCAAACTACTGAAAAACCATCTGTACAACAAATTAGAGAAATGTGATTTCCACCAGACTCGAGTTGACAATTCCTTAGTTTTCTGATGGCCATAAACCATACCAAGCACGGTCAACAAAGGGCTAGGAACGACACTTCTTGTTTATATAAACATCACCTTCTACCTGCCTGGGATGGTCATAAACTGCCCTTTGAAGCCCACTTGAGGTTAGCTACAAGATACCCATCAACGGGGATGATGACAACACAAGAATCCAGGCCACTCTGCTCTATGGCAGGGACAGAGACAGGAAAGGTAAGACAATGGGACAGAAAGTTCCAGCTGATATCTGTCTACACCAAATCACAAGACTTCATCCGCAATCTCCGGGGAAGCAGACGAGATGCCGCAGTCACTTAGGAACTATACCATACTGAGTCTCACAAGACTCTTTCTCTCTGTGATCTCTATCAGTGCCACAGCCGACTATGCTGAAGTCGCTTCATGGATCAGGACCAACCAAAGAGACACCATCAGAACATAACTATAAACCTTATCTACGTACCTTCTGCAATGTTGGCATGGTAGTTTAGGTCCACTCTTTGGCTTATATCATATATAATATCCACAGAGCTACCTATATTCTCTGTATATGTCTGCCATTAAGCTTCATTCCACTTAATATCCAATTGTCTACAGTTATTTTGACTATATATATTTTGTATTATATTGATACATGCCTTTGTGTATTTCTCGTCACAAATATGTTAAACAAAATTTTTTACCGTTTCTTTTCTTGGTGATGCAATCATCATCAAATTGTATTAAGTCAGGCCAAGCCCACTACGCATACTTCTTCACCCAATTAAATTTTACACTCACTTACAGGCCAGGATTTCAGAACATCAACTCTAACACTGCTGAGACCCCATGATGGGCCAAACCCCTGCTGAATCTGATCAAACTTGACAGTAGCTTAGAGAACTATCTAAATATGAACAGTGAGGAGTTAAATGGGGACTTTTTTCACCTGTGGAGGATTTCTCACTGCCGCCTTCACCAATGCCTGTAGCCTTTAATGATGTCCTAGACAATGAAATGCCTTATTGATGGAGAAGCCCAGTCAGAAAAACCTTCTGGTCCTGAACAACCTCAAGTTGGTAAAACACTTCTCTGAAAATTGCCTGTTGTGTAACTGCCAACCTTCCTGAATTCCAACCCCTTTGAAATGAATAAACCAAGGGACGGTCAGAAGAGGGAATAGCGTGTGGGAAGACACACATGCAAAAAACACAGATGAACCTAAGAAGCTGCTAATGTAGAGCATTCCCAGAGGCAGTCCATTTATATTCGCCTGGGGGGTGAGTATTTAATTGGATGAACAGGATGCAAGTACCGGATGAGTCATTATAGAATTGTAACTATTTTTTGGAATTGACAAAATGTAAAATAAAAAATAGGAATAGCTCCAAAACTATGTTTGTAATTTTTTTCGAGCTATACTTTTGAGCTGGTGTCTAAAACACTAAATGACAGGTACAAACAGGTACCAACTGCTCCCCGGGCGCCNTGTGTTCACGGTGTGTGTGTTCACTACTGTGTGTGCACTTGGATGGGTTAAATGCAGAGCACAAATTCCGAGTATGGTCACCATACTTGGCTACACTTCACTTCAAAAAGCTCTGAAATTGTTGTCTGAAATGGGTTAACATTTTCTGAATGGTTAAATTGATGTTTTTTTTTCTTAGATTTAATGTATGGTTTTAAAAAATAAATTATATTTTTAAGTGCTACAAGGACTAAATGGGGGACCATGGCTNCCCTGCGATGGGTTGGAACCCCATCCAGGGTGTCCCCTGCCCTGTGCCCCGAGTCCCCTGGGATAAGCTGTACAGAGAATGGATGGATGGATGGATGAATGGATGGAAGGTCTAAATAGCAGCCCAACCATGGGAGAGCTCGTGTGACTTTTATTTTGAAACCCGTGGCCATGGAGCGAGAAAGAGCGCCACGCTTCGGTTCTTCCTGTTTTCGCGCAGGCGCAGTACGAAAACAAGTGTTAGCTGTGAATAGTTTGATTTTGTCCCCCTGCTGAAAACGAAACTGAGGTAATTATAGCACATTATTGCTAGTAGTTTAGTTTTTTTCTATTCATTTAAACTTGGCTGAGCGATATGTTTAGCAAACAGCAGTGTCTTTTTGTTGTAATGTTACTGTATCAATGCTAATAAAATCACAGCTAAGCTACTGTTTAATTATTAATGCAGAGGTGAATCTTTGTTTGTTTATTATTACACGTTTATATTTATGTACAGTTTTCTGTGAGTTTTTTTTTCTTTGTAAAATTAAAAAAACGTTACAAGGCCGCTGTCCTTTGCTACGCCTGCTGTGAGGCTAATATGGTTTATGCTAGCAAACTAAGAAGCTAAGCCCTTCTTTAACGATAGAATAATGTGGATAATAACTTCGTAGCTAGCTGCGTGTAATTTAATTTTAGTTCTTGTTGTTGATTTTGAACTTGCTCACAGAATGGAGGCTTCACCTCGAGCGCAGACCTTTCTGCAGAAAAAGAAGAACGCCGGGAAGGTGAGTTAATGCTAGCTACAATACCCGATAGCACCGAGCCGACTGGATATAAGATATATGCGAGTCAGGTGCTAGCATGCTGCGCGTGTTTGGGTGCGCGAGCTTGTGCGCGAGCACGGTTCTAAGTTTGTTAGTAAACTTGGGAGAAGTAGCTGTGCTGCGTAGGCGCAATGTTTACATGCAGCCTAATACCGCAGAAAGTAAAGGTTACCCGGAATAAAATCACTGTAACGCACGACCTCGAGTGTCTTATAGATTTTTATAAAAACGATATGATAAAACCCAGTGCTCAGTAAACAAGTTATTACTACTAATATTTACAATAAACAATTCTTCCGCCACGCAATGTAGCTTGTTAACAGTACGCCTTGGTTGCTAAGCAACATAAGAGCAATGGCTTAGTTCAATGTACCGGTTTCATTGGTTTAAACCACTGGCTATGTTTACATGNCACATCAATTCTGATATTCTGATATTAATCAGAATTTGGTAGTATTCTGATTAGTATTGAGTCATGTAAACGCTGCAATCCGATTGCCCGATTCAGATTAAGACAATATTCTGATTCCCATCCCTGGATTATGCCAGTTCTAATCAGAAATTTGTTGCATGTAAACACCTCATTCAGAAAATCCACTGAAAGGAGGTACATGCGCATGCTCAGTCTGCAAGGAATTGTGGGTGATAGCAGATGCTTAGCTGTAGACTAGGTATTTAGGAATGGCAACTCAGGCATACTTACAGCAACCATGAATACAGGAATATTCTGAGACTTTGCGCCCAGTTACAACAGAGCCCTTAAGTTAAGAAAACCTTAAGTTATAAGGTTCAGGATACGCTTAGTGAAACATGGGTTGCAAGAAAAAAAACCTAAGGGTCCACTTAAGGAACCTTAAAGCTGTCATTAAGTATTACCCCTTAACTGATTAGGTGTTCCCTTAAGTTCTGTTATGCGTTGCTACGAAGTCCTGAATAACCATTTCACCCTAAAAAAAATGAAGGGATCAAAAATGAAGGGATCTGCCCTTAAGTCATCTGCTGAACTCAAATGCGATGGCTGATTTCGTGTTAATTGAAGAGGAGGAAGTACCGAGGTGCATTTTTAATGATCGGAATGATACACAGTTATTGAGAGAATGTTTGTCTGTCAGTCAATCCTTCACCTCACCATGATGCTTGAGCCTGGCTTTGAGCACCAAACTCAGCAGACTGTTTTTGATATAATATATCCTTTCATTTTTATGGTTGGGTTCAGTTCTTTTCTTGAACTCACAACTACGTTTTCATATTTTTTTTCATCACTTCTACTGTGCACTTGACAGCAAGATTTTTTGAATTATTTTTATCATGCCAGGCTTTTGTCTTGTGCATGTGAGTGACTGATGGGTTATAGCGGTTTTGGAGGGTGTTTTTTTTTTTTTTTCTAGTGTTTTTGTAAAAGAATGGTTTTTCGTCCTCGGTCCAGTTTGGTTTGTGTCTTGTTTTCGGTACTGTTAGTATTCTCCATAACTCAAATATTGTAGTACAGCTGTATAGTTGTGGTTGTGGGAAATTTCGTAACTATAGCAAGTGCTTCCCCATTGCTGTGCTTTACCAGAAACTATTGCGAAATGCTTAGTGTAAACACTTAGATAAAGGGGACAGTTAAGATGTTCGTTGCAATGCTCTTAAAGATATCCCTTGCCTCAGTGATTTCCAGTTAGTGCCTTACATTATTTCTACATTACTTTGATGGATAATGTAGGCTAGCTAGCAAATAGTAGCTCAGTCAGTCATGACTCAAAGCTCTCCGATCTTTTCCTGACAACAGTAAAATCAATATAGCTGTGAAAATTATATGACTACAGTTTAGCATTTTACGTATTAACTAACAGCGATGGAGTTATGACTTTAGCTTTAGAGTTAGCTGATGCACTGTTATAAGGTGACCTTTAGGTAATGAATCATAGACACACATGTACGAGTGTCCAACACTAATATGGGTGGGTGAGAGGTGGACACACAGCATGTCCAGCCATATTCACTGCACTCGCTCTGGCTGCAAGGTCTCCACTGACCCAAAAAAGGCTTCCTGTTTTGACCCAAAAAAAGGCTTCAAAAACACACAGTAGGAGTGAATGGCACCATGTTGTCCACTCATATATATATATACACACACAGTCGTTGGTTTAAAACCAAGCACATCAGTACAGAATTCACTTATTGTGATGCGGTCACGGGTATGCGTATATCACAGCTTTGAACATGACTCGGCCAATCAGAATTGACAACTGAAACTATCTGTTTTATAAAATAATTAATTTGTGTTAATAATCCAGCTGAAGGCTCCATCAAACTAAAGTGTTCATGTATACATCTCAACCAGAATAGAGTAAACAGATTGAGGGCAGCCTGAATTAAATTTCTGTCCGATCGAATTGAGGTGGCTAATCCTTTTAATAATCTATTAAACAAAAGAATGATAAACATGTAAACTGTTGTGTCTCATGACGTTTAGTCTTAGAATCAGCCTGTGTGTTTGGGTCATGATGCAGATAAAACGATCCTGTAAGGAGATGTTTTGTTACAGATTTTAAAATTGCCATTATAAAATTGTTTATAATAATTAGATGGATTGGCTTCAAACTAATATTTTAAAGCTGGCTGAAAGCGCTTCGGGGGAGTGCCGTTTCGGTAGGCAGATACGCTGTATGGCCTAAAGTTTGTGCACATCTGACCCTCACGACTATATGTGAGGCCTTCCACAAAGTTGAAAGCACACAATACAAAAAACATCCATTAAGTACTCTAGATTACTTGAACAAATTAACTAAATAAATAAAAACAACTGTGCACATTTGTCTGTTCTCAAACAATATCTGTCTGTTTTCTTTAAACAGTATATTTGTTAAAAAAAAAAAAAAAAAAACCCTAGGGAGGCCAAGCTGAACGCACAGAATCATATCTGCGAGTGTGGTTATTAAAAATGAGTGCACAATGCCTGCACACAAAAGTATTCACAAGTGTGAAGAGAGTGTGTAGAGGAGCTGTTGCACAAGAGCGCACTTCAGTTCTGCAAGCAGTTCTTCATTTCTGCAAAATGTAAAACAAGTTCAATGCAGGATTTTTTCTTTTGGAAGTTTTGCACTTCTAACTTTGATAGCAATTGCCTATTATTACTATTGTTGTTGTTGTTGTTGTTGTTATAACTATTTTTATTAATAATTTTTATTATTGCTATGTGTGTAAACACTGTGGAAATAAAAAAAATATATATATTCATGGCCTTCACCCACATTGAACTCCACATCAAAAAAAATAAATAAAATGCAGGAAGTCATCATCAGATGACTGCAGATGCTATGAACATGCAAGAGAATACAGTTGCAGAGTTGCTAGCGACTTGAATAGCATGATCGAACTAACACGTACCACTGTCTGCAGTTTCACCCATGCTAAGCCCTGTGACTCTTTACAAAAAAAATCTTTTTTTTAATGGAGCATTGTTCTTCAGCTTCATTCTTTATAATGCAAATGTCTGACTAGCTTTTATAAGCTAGTGGGAGTCTGCAGTTTGACACATGATATCCAAGTCAGAGTTTTCTTTTTAAAATGGTTGCTTTCTTATGGAGCATTATTATGCTGCTTCATCTGTATCAGTATTTTTTTACAGTAATAAATGAATGACTAGACTTTACAAGCTAGTGGGAGCCTAACAGTACTGTGTATGCATTGCATAACATGAAGCTCTCATCAACAGAATGACAACCAAGATCTTCAATGCATCCTAACAAGTAGGAATGTTTCTCAGGGGTCATAACCCCATATGTCTCTTTTGATTTTTTTTTTTTTTTTAATCGCACATGAGCACTGGAGCATATGCAATATTAAGCATAATCCCTGTGCAGCTTACTGCCTAATTTTTTTTATCCTGAGTTATTAGTCATGGACTGTTCTTTTCATGTCTGCCTAAATAATCCTCATGCTGTAGAGGGAAGAGACAGATTGCTGTTCTTCCAATACAAGTCTATGACTAACCGAGAGAGTCGATTGTGGCTCCATAATCTTCATACCCAAGAACAGCCTCCTCTGCTAATGGAGAGCATCGAAGAGGAGGATGGACCACAGGAGTGTTGGGGAATTGTTCCCAACCTCACATGCTATTCTGTCTCTCTAACTCCTCTTTATTTCTCTCTCTTTCTGACGGTTTACTTGTCATCTATGACAGAAAAAGCAGCCGGTCTACAGTGGGGACATAGGTAAGTCTTGCCCTCGAAGCCCACTTCTCTTCTTTTGACCTTCAGCACTTTCTGGCCTTGGTGATGTCATTGCCATGTGCCATGTCTGAGGTCTCCAGAGCTTTAATGTAAAACACAAAATCAGCCACTATGGCTATGATGGGATTTAACCGATTTCAAGAACCATTTAAAAAAAAAAAAAAAAAAATGATTAGTGTTGCATTTATTTTTCTAACATTATTATTGCAGGGTGTCCGTAGGTCCTTAAATTTTTACATTGTCAGAAATTAGTGTATATTTTACAGACATAATGCCTAAGTATTAAATTGTCATAAATTTGAATATACATGGTCTTGGATTTTTTTTTTTGCTACCAGCATTCCTAAATGAACAGTCCAGTACCTCTATCCCTACACCTATCCCTAAACCTACCCTTATCTTTTGCATCAGTTGCGAATGGTCAGTTGCCACAGCCAGAAATTTCGAGTTATTTTCCAACAAGTGTTTAAGATAATTTCCATTTTATACAAGGTAAGACCAAGAATTCAGGCACAAATTCAGAAACGATTCAGGCACAAAGTTCTGGAAAAGCATCAAAATAATATCCCAAATTATGAACCTCCCATGGAGCCCCATTACATACATTATTTTAAAAATGAAAAGGATATGGCACAACCACGAAATTTCCATTGACCGGGAGGCATTACTCAGAGAAGCAACCAAGAGACCAAAGGTAACTGTAAAGGAGCTGGAGAGATCACGGCTTAGATGCATGAAGCTGTTTACTGGACAGCCATAGGCTGGACACGACAAAGCTGGGTGTTATAGAAGAGTGGTGAGAAGAAAGCCAATACTCCAAAAAAAAAAAAAAAAAAATGCCATTTGAAATTGAAAACCATTTTGAGTCTGCCAAAAGGCATGTAATGACGAGACTCGTGCAAACGTGGAAAAAGTTTCTCTGTTCTGATGAGGCCAAAACCTTTTGACCTTGGAACTAAGTGCTAAGTTTGACCTGAGAACACCAACCCCAGAGTGAAACATGGTGGTGATAGCATCATGTTTTGGGGATGCTTCTCATCAAGAAGGACTAGGAAGCAGGTTAGGGTTGAGGGCAAGGCAGAGGGCAATCCTAGAAGAAAAGCAACCCAGTATAGAAGGTGCTGCAAAGAAGATGCAACTGAATGTTTTTTCTGTGAGGGTATGTTGAAGAGAGGCTATTTTACTCTGCAAGATACTGGGGCAGAAGTTCACCTTCCAACTGGACAGTGATCCTGGACAGTGAATACAACAGATTTCTGCCTTTTCTCTTTTTATTTAATCAACCTTTGTGTCATAATAAAAAAAAAAACTATTTAACCCCATTAGACACTGTGTAAATGATATGGTTAAAAAATCCCAATTAAGTACGTTCCATTGTAACTCTACAAAATGGCCACAAAAAAATTCCCAAATTATTGCAAATTTGGTATTAAATTGCATTTGAAGTGGCATTTTAAAACATCTTAAAGTATTCAGTTTAACCTGATACCTGCAGACACCCTGTTATCTGAAATTATCCTGAACAACATTAGAAACGTTATGTCCTGTATGACTGACTGAGTGTCTGTTTTGGGGTGTTTGTGAGTAATTTAATGAACATTTCAAGTCCAAATTAACTACAGGAGGGTGCAGCAGATTAATTGATGGCAGCATTGGGGTACACGTCTCTGATGATCAAAGACAGTTCACCAGTGTGAGTCATGGTCATTTATCAGATGAAAAGCTGGACTCATCCTCATGGCTTGTCCACTACAAGAGCTGTTTCTGTGGGACAAACCTGGCAAGCAGTGCTCCAGAGAGATGCGGTCCAAAGTCGGTTCAGACAGAAACTTTCAGCTTCTGTACTGTATGTTATATATGACAACATACAATGAAGGAGAGCTAATGTCCAATAAAGGACAAGTCTGATTCAGGTGCTATTTTGCAGAAATAGATAAGCCTACTGGTTAAATCTAGAAAGTTACCCCCTGGGATATGACGCTGGGGTTGAAGTGCATCTGTAAGTAACTTGGAGTTCTCTGGAAAGTTCACAAAACCTTCCTCATTCTGGTCATCCTCAGTTTCTGGAGGACCACAAAGAATACAAACACCTTAGCTGCAATGTGACTCCAAACCAGTGCTTTCTTGGTGGACATTTTGACCATTGGAATCTGTCAGGACCCATTTGGAGGGAAGTTCCTTGTGGTCCACTCAGTCTGTGCCTTATGATTCTCTGGCATCAGAATGAGTGTTGTGCACATCCAGAAAGTCTTGAATTTATGGAGAAACGTTAACCGTTAACAAGCCAATTCTCCATAAGTTGTCAAGTTCTGCAAAACATCAGGCATGATGTCCAAGACAATTTGTGAACTGTGTTCACTTTTTAAAAAAAAAAAAAAAAAAAAATAGGCCATTGGATCAGATCTGAAAATGCTAAATCTGATCCAATACCAATCTACAGAATCAGTCAAATATCGGCACCAATAGTGATGCTTCATATCAGATTGGGACATCCCTACTTGGTTGTTGTTGGTAAGCACACTGTTTTGACCAATAGAATTAATCAGGACTGAGTTTTTATATGTTGTTCAGCAGTAAGTTTTCAAATGTGGCTCATTTGCTACATTGATGCCTATGTGGGAAGAGCAGTGTAATCAAGTGCTCTGTTGAGTTGAAGTGGATTTGCAGATCTTTTTGAATGATCTGTAAATGTCCAGTGCTCTCTTATCTTGTTGTATCTTGTTGCTATTTGGGGTGTAATCTTGTCATTCTAATTTCTGCAACTCCCATTAGTGTTCACCAAGAATGGATCCATTCAGACCATTCCCTCCCTCACCAAACGGCTGAAAACTGTCACAGATCCAGTTATCGGTATGTAATACATTCTTAATGGAAGAAGTGAAGCACATTGTGGAAATGTATGAGTACTGAGTGTGTGTGTGTGTTTGTGTGTGTGTGTGTGTGTGTGTGTGTGTGTGTGTGTAGGCCTACAGTATGTATGGGAGTATCGCAGCCCCAGCAAGTCAGTCCCTCCTCATTACCAGTGTAGACTGTGCAAGGTGCAGCGGCTACAGAATGAGATGGCAGCTCATATTACTGGATGGAAGCATTTCTTCAGATACATGGTAAGGCTTGTAGTTCTCAAATCAAATGTACTTCATCCTTTCCTCCCAATTTATTAACAGGAGGCTAGGGCAGAACATGTCCGAAAGTGCTATAAAACTTTTCTCTCTTACCTGATGAACAGAAACACGCTCACTCAGAAAAAATGCCTCATGAAGAAGAGGAAGTAACAAAGAATCCAGCTGTCAAAAAGGAAATAAGACTGACTGCTGCTGAGGTGGAGAAGGCTGAGGGCAGAGGACAAGTCAAGGTGGGAATCAGCAAGTACAGTGTAAACATGTACATTAATTTACATCTTGTAATCTACTACATGCAAAAAAAAAAAAACTTTGTTTAAATCAGACAAAGCATTCCTCACATACAGTACATATTCTCAGGCATGTGTTTGCATATGTTATTTACCAAGTGAGAGGAATTACAGAGATGTAGGGATGTGTGAGCTTTGAAGCTTGCTGTTCAGTTTGATATTTTGCCTAGTCACATACCAGCTAAACTGTATAGTGAATGAAAGGAAGCACAATGGCATATTTATTTTTAGTTCTCATGTTTTAAGCTGGGAAGTCGAGTGTTTAATTAGGGCAGTCTGATATTTGTCATATCACATTTGTCTCACATTTTTCATTATCTAGGACCTTTTGTAAATATGTAAGTTTGCACCAGTACGATATTTTTATATGATCAGCTTGTCATGAAGTATCCAAAGCTCTTTCCTTGCTAAGTCACTGTTTACCTGAGAACATTTATTAAGATCCTTGTGTAGAGTGACTTTCTCGAGATCATACTAATTTCATGTTCACTCAGTGATGCACAGTTATTTGTTTTCTCTTCAGGTTGTCATTAGGGAACCTGGTGATGTGCCAGTCTTTCAGAACATGAGTAAGTCCTGCCTTGCCCTGCAAAATTCACATGTACACATCTAATGGCTGCTAACATTTTATACCATATCAGTACACACAGTCTGGCAACCATGGATTAGTAGGTTGTTCTCAGAAATTATCGTTGTGTACATATAGTTGTGTATGTTGTACCGTGGTCCTGGAAGCACAGTGACTTAAACTACTGTATATGTTCCAAAATGTACATGGATAGGACAATGCTAAAAATAATGCTGTATTTGCTGTGTGTTCACTGTCTGTCCTTTGTGTATGTGCGTGTATCAGAATCTGCATTTCCCAGTGTAATGGGACCAGGTCCTACAAGTCTGCTTGGACCAATTCCTGGAGGGTTTCACCCAGGTTAGTTTGTCTGTGTATATGTATGAAGGGTTCATTTAAAAAAAAAAAAAAGAAAAACACCTTTGTGGACCTATTTTGGAAGTCTCAGTAGATCAAAAGACAATTTTGCATCTTTATTGTCTTGTATTTCCTCAGGTGGACCTTTTGGTGGTGGGTTTTTGGACCCACCCTTTGCAGAAGAGTTCCCACCTCGGGGTGGCATGATGTCTGACTTTCATGGCGGCTCGGGTGATGCCCCTATGAGGAGCCCTGACCGCTACGGTAATTCCAATTGATGACTATTTCTAAACTGATATCAGGTTTCCATTGATCACTATTGAAATTATTTACCAAATTGATTCAAATTCACATTGGCATGATTTGGAAATCCCCACAGCTGACACTGTATCCTAAAAACAAGCCATAAGGTCAAAGGAGTTCTTTCTAGACCTCAGAGACAGGTCTGTGTTGAGGCACAGATCTGGGTAAGGGTACTGAAAAAGTCCTGCAGCTTTGAAGGCTCTGTAGAACACAGTGACTGCCATCATTCTTAAATGGAAGAGGTTCGGAACCACAGAGGCTCTTAATAGACCGGGCACCCAGCCAGCCTAAGCAAATACGAGAGAAGGGCTTTTTTCAGGAAGGTGAACAAGAACCCAAAGATGGCCAAAAATAAAGCAATTCCTCACTAAAGCCACATGATGGATAGATGGTAGTAAGGAACAAATTACAGAGACATTGTTAAGGAAAACCTGCTAAAGACAGTAACCTAAAACATACAGCCAAGACAATGCAACAGTGGCTTTGGTGGAGGTCTGTGAATGTCCATGAGTGCTTCAGCCAGGGCCTGGACTTGAACACTGATGCACCTAGTCAACCTGACAGAGCTTGAGAGGTTTGCAGACCGAAATTAGAGAAGATCCCAAAATTTGTAATTGTGATATTTAAGCATTTTAAAATGTATTTTGGGCAGATTGATGAAAACAATGACATTCTGTCATTGTGGTATCTGATGATTATGTTGTATGGGTCATTTTACTGCCATAGTGTGGGTCCACTTGTCACCTTGTAGTTAAGGGTCACTACACACCTATATGAAGTTCTTCTGACTGTTCCCCTGTATCCTATGATGAAATATTTCATGATGTAAGTGATCTTTTCCAGGATGACAGTGCATGCATTCGCAGGGAACAAGGGCTCACCAAAGGTTTTAAAATCATGTAAATTATAAGCTATGGCCATTATGCTCACCAGATCTCAGCCAAGTTGTACATATATTGGAGATTTTAGAGTGACTTGTTAGACAGCACTCTTTAGCACCAACAAAACAAAAATTAAGGGAATTTTTTTTTTTTTTTTGAGGAATGGTGATCTGTCCATCCAGTTCTGTTCCAAAGATTTGGAGAATCCATGCCAAGGCGCATTGTAGTTGTTCTGGCACCTTGTGGTGGTCCAACACCTTTTTTCCTTTACTTGTTCACCCATCTATGTAGTAAATATTGAATGCATATCAGCTCTACAAGCAATAAAAAATGAGTATGACCCTGGTGCTCTGGAGCAGTTATGGGTAATGGTGCAGATCTTATATTTTGGATAGTGACACCTAACAGCGAGGCCTTATTTCCACGCTAGGACCAGACAGAATGATGGGTGGTCCAGAAAGCATGCCGTGTTTGTCCAACAGCAGACCCATGCATATGGGCTCAGACGGATTTGGAATGGGTCCACGAAGCGAGGACATGGGTAGACCTTACCCTGATGATCTGCCAATGAACAGCAGCGATAGAATGATGAGATCTAAAGGCCCAGAGTCCAACAACACCCTCACAACACTTCTCAGATGTCTGGTATACGTCTATATGTTTGTCTTGTGAATATTGAAACGCTTATTTACATTTCATGTTGCAGTTAAAGCTTCTCAGTTGTGTGTTAGGTACTGCTACTGTAGATTAGCGGGTGTAATTCTGCTCATGTATGATGATGTTCTTCAGGAGAAACATGAAACTAAATTCTAGTCAAAAACGCAGCAGTTATACACCTGGACAGTGGGGTTTATTCAGTCTTGTTTATTTTAGGACACATTCCGGATTGAGTGTGAAGATGATGCTCAGATCGTGCTAAAGATCACACAGAAGCTCACAGACGTCTTGATGGAATACCGCCTCAGGACTATCTCGGTAACAAACTCAACTGGAATACTTGGGGTTGAGGGCTGTGTCAGTCACATGGGGACTAATCCCCCTGAAAATTGTAGATGGTGGTAAGAAAATGTCATCCAAGACAGAGTGAACGTTATTGTCCACTTTATGGCGGCAGTGTGATAGTGCATCCATGTCTTGTTTGAAGTACGGTAATCACAACAGCAAATATCCAAGTCTTTTGAGAGATCCAAATTCTACCCATCAAAATGCATTTTGGTTGGTAGGTAGACTATACAGAGCCAAATCACTCATCTAAGCCTGTATAAAATAAAGTAATTCCATAATATCCACTAGCCTAGCCTCTCATCTACCCAAATGGTAAGCTTTCACAGGAAAACGCAAAAGCAGCTTCTGCCATAAATCATGATTAGATTTAGGGGGAGTCAATCATCCCATCCAGTGAGTAGGGACAGTTATGCTCTCCTTTCGCAGATAGCTACAGCATTATAGCAGTTTGAACTCAGTCTCTCCCAACACTACAGCAAGTGCTTCATCACTGCACCACTCTGGAACCCATTTTTTAAATTTCTTATTGTTACTTCTGACTTTGAACTGGCTTTTAACGACCCTCATTTTTGAAATTTCATAAGTATAGTCAGAAGCTCCTTGAATATACATACATATAATATCGTGTAATCACTTTGGATATTGCTTTGGATTATTAGTAGGAATACATTTGGTAATGCTTGATTATTGTGTAATTGAACTGCAAGGGTTCCATACAAAATATAGCTTTTTTTCCTTAATCGAACACTGTGGCTAAAATATTTATCATTTTATATGGCTAACTTTCCAGTGCAGTATGGTCTTCCTATTGACTGTTCTAAGTGTGTTAATTCAAATGTTTTCCAGGGACCTAGTATGAATTCTTCCCGCCTGCCACTGAGCTCAGACCGATTCTCCGGCAGTATGTCAGGTGCTCCATCATTGTGAATGGCGCTAGACTCATACACTTAGCAGTTGTGATAATTTGAGAATTACACAAGAATTAAACATCAGAAATTAGTCCAAAATAACTGCAGTTAAATCTCTTCTCTCTTGCAGGCCCTTCAAGATTCTATAACTGAGAAGCCCATGTGATCCTGTCCATTTTGTTCTTAATATTGCAACTGTTTTAATGTACTTCTCAGTATGAACCTTTTTCATTTAATGTTTTAAATAGAAGACTAAATCTCTTGCTCTTTGCAGGACATGTTTAAAACACATCAGGATTGGTCCGACATTAGTGATTTGTTAATCCTAATGATTGGTGCATTTAGAGTACTGGAAATGTTTTGTACACTGATTTCAATAAAAAGTTTAAACAATAGTAGTGTTTAAGGCTGTTTTTTTTTCAGGGCTGACATTATTTATATTGTTCCTGAAGCTAGATCAGCTATTCAAGTTTGAAGCTTCAAAATGCTTTAGTTTTGCTGCATTGTTACCTGGTTTAAAGAATCTCAGGTGTAGAAGCGAATGTTCAAGATCAGCTTCATGAAAGTGGTTGCCTATGAATTGTGCATTTCAAGTTGAGGTGGCGAGTCAGTGGTTATGGCTTTGGCCCATCGATCGGAAAGTCGCGCGTTCAAATCCTGGCACCACCAAGCTGCACTGTTGGAGCAAGATCCTTAACCCTCAACTGTTCAGTTGTACCCTGTCTCAATTGTACATCACTTGGGATAAAAGTTTTGGGTGACCTCTTTTTAGTTAAATGTCGTGGAAATCTAGAAATAGAGGTAAATAAATTCAGCAGACAAGGTTGAGCAGAAGAAGCAAGAGTATAAAATT
>JAKKZN010000022.1:6036506-6043463 GCA_033441825.1 Pangasius elongatus | reverse complement strand
TTTCACTTCTTACTTTTCCTCCTTGAGCAACAGCAAACGTCTTTCAAAAACATCTTTTTCCTCATGACCTGTCTAGACATAAAGGTCAATGATGCATGCAAATAAAATTTTCCAGTACATTAATCAAGAACTTAACCACTTAACAGCTCTAAAAGGACAGTTACTGTATGCTGTCATGCTACAGGGTGTCCAAATAGTCCAGAAACAATGGACGTTAAACTACATATACATGATTTTGTATTCATTTACACTTTTTCCCCTTACAGGTGAAAAATGGTATAACTGTTGGGTGAAATAGTAGAGAGAGGGCTTCTTATTACTCTCATTGGTTCCTGACTTGTCAGACACCCTGTATTAGTCGTGTCCATTCATCGCACACGTGCACAAATTACCATTATTCGAAGGGAAAAATTCCACAGGTGGCGATATGACTTGGTTTATTGTGCAAACAGTAATATACAGGTATATTGATTGCCTTTTCAATAGCAGTTAAGAAATGTTACATCACATAATACTAGAACAATACCAGTCATCATTAAAGATTTCAGATGAACCAGAAGATTGTTACAGTCCATGCAAGGCACATTTTGTACTTTCTTTGATATTTTAATGAGTCCCAGAGTAATTCTTGAGTTTTATGTTCATTTTTTGTTGGTAAAGTCCTTCCTGCCCTGTATAATAAAAAAAAAAAAAAAAGAAAAAAAGAAAAAAAGGAATGGCTGAAGGATTTCCACTATCCTCCTTCATATTCTCCTACACCCCATTTCCCCTTAGCGTAAGCAAGGGCTACCCAAAATGTGAGTTCATTGAGTTTTGTGCAGGATGTCTTTCATTTGTTGTGATGAAATACAGGTAAGCAGAATTTGTTCTCGCCTGAAGCGCTCTCTATGTAGACTACAAGCCCCTCTGGCACGTTCCTCACTTCCAAACTGAATAACAGCCTCACCAATCCCGTTGCCATTTTCATCCTCAAGCAACTTGATGTCCTCTTCACTGATGTTATACACACTAAAAAAGTCTTTCACTTCTGCTTTCCTCACGGCAGCAGGGAAGTTCCGTGCGTAGATGCAAGAGAGGACAGGTCGAGTTTGTGCGCTGCAAGACCGTGACCTTTCTGATTCAGTACGTGTGTTTTGATACATTAGGTCCTTCATTTTTTCCTTAGTAATGGATGAGACGTCTATTATTTGTGAGTCAATGGCAATGCCGTTCATGTTCATGGCTACGGTATATTCCTCTGGCTGTGTAAATATTATAAAGGCAGTAGATGTTCGTTCCTTCCACTTGTTTAGTAGATGCAGGATTTTACTGTTTGGTATGTCAGGACATGAGAACAGGTTCCTTATCTCACTCTTGGTAATAGTTTTAGGAAGGTTCTTCACCATGACGCAGTACTCGGTATCAAAAGACAGAGAGATAGAGCGGCGCCGTTTTGGCGATCCCCAAAAGGAGCAGGGCTTTTTAACTGGAGAATTCCTGTGCAAACGCCTTTCCGGAGAGAATCTGTCCTGCTCTGAGAATGTGGAACATGGGGAATTTTCACGATGCTCCATGGCGTTTTCCCACATTCTCTCATGGGCCAGCCTGACCTCAACGTTGAAGTTCCTTGGGCTACTATGGCTGTATTTCAGGCCCTCTTCAGCGTCTTTAAAACTAGCCATCTTCACTAGACAACACTGGTCCCGCCCTTGCAATGTATCTGTTATTACATCCACCACTTTGAGTCCTTCAAGGAACTGGCAGACTTCCTCTTTGGTGATTGTATTTGGAAGTCCGTAAAGGCGAAGATAACCCGGTTTGCGAGAGTTGTCCTCTCTTACTTCCCCCCATTGCTCCTCCACATGATGTTTCGTGTGTTCTGTAAGCCTTGCCTGAATGTTAACAGGTGGTGCTTGATCGGTTTCTGGGCGCTTTCCAATTGCATCTTTACCCGATTTGGGTATATTTGTTAATTGAGGAGTACTAACTGGTGGTGACTGGACTTGGTTCATACTCAGCAGTAGAGTGGTGCAAAGTTCTGTTTTGGTTGATGTCGGAGGTACAGATTCAGCTTCCACAGTAGCACATTTCCTTTTCCTCAGCTTTAACTCCATTTTGTTCTTAAACTCGGCCACGCTGCTTTTATGAAGGGTAACAGTCGACCCTCTGAGTTGTTTCCCAGAATACAGCATGGCCAACTGTCCAGCTCTCTCTGTATGGAATATAATAAAAGCTTCGCCCATCTTGCCCCCGGTGATATGAACACCTCCTTCAGGAATGGGTAAGCCATGAAAGAACCTGCGAATGTCTTCAGGTCCTGCTTTAATATTCAGACCCTGTAAACGCAGAACTACTGCCATGTCTGCCTGGCTAAGAGAGGACAAAACACAAAGCAAGCATTTATAAGTAATTCAACATAAAGATCTTCATAACAATTGGTGTAAAAGTCACAAAGGCACCGTCGAGACAGAGAGAGACAGACAGACAGACAGACAGAGGGGGGGGGGGAGCCCAACACCTCAGACCTCACAACTCCCGCGCTTTTTCTTGTTTGTCTTCAATTAGAGTTCAAAGAGAAGCAATAGTCCAACGAAGGAAAACAGTCATATCGTCTCTTTAAATAACTTACCTTTCACGTTTTCGTTAAAGACGAGACTAATTTATGGTCTTATTCGTAATAATTCGTACAAGATATCTGGCGGAAGAAGAAGAAAAAAAAGAAAAGCAAGGTTCACCCGCGCGCAAACACCACACAGCTGCTCCTGCATGAGCTCGCGACAGAAAAGCGGAGCATTACTTTGCCTGCAACTTTTAAAGTGTGGCGTCAGGGCGTTCCCTACACCGGAAGAGGCGGGGCTTACTCATGCATTTTCTGTATCATGGCGACGGGGACGCTAAACTTCCCAGCGCTGTTTTACGGATACCTTTTCGTTTTCCTATTAAATTCAAACACAATTTATTGTCAGCAGTTTTCTGTTTCTTTTTCGCAACCGTCGGACTGCGGGGTCCAAAATTATTTTGACATTTCAAGCTTGACTTGTGTGAAGTGTGGACCGAACCAAGTCAGCAGTAAATCAGGTAACACCAGCTAGCGATGCTACACTAGCGCTTTTCTGAGCTTCATCCCAAACAGCTCGTTCTCCCTGTAGAAGTGTAATAAGTAGGCTATGAAATAATGGCGTCTGCAGCCTAGGTAGTGTATCTGACTGGGACTCAGTCTCAGTTAGTGGCGCTGGCTATATAGCTGTTTGTTGGATAGTTTTCATTTGATCACTTTTGCTAGGCATATTAGAGTTAGCTAACCGATATATAATTAACCTAAAAATCTGATTATACAGACAGAGAAATGCACATGAGTATTTTTCTTGTTAAACACAGGAATCAAACTGAAACTTAAGCTTTTGTTAGACACAG
This sequence comes from Pangasius elongatus, assembly GCA_033441825.1. Lineage (NCBI taxonomy): Eukaryota > Metazoa > Chordata > Actinopteri > Siluriformes > Pangasiidae > Pangasius > Pangasius elongatus. The sequence goes on along the minus strand of JAKKZN010000022.1, from coordinate 6,040,070 downwards.
GGTTGCTATCTCTTTTCAGGGGGAAAGTAGACCATGCACGCTCAAGTAGTCGATTGTAGACGCCAGATGACGCAAGTGACTAATTTGCATATATTAGCATATCAAAAACGTGAAGAATTCAGATTTTCTAACGACAGTAGAATAGAATAGAATTGTATCAGAATATAAAATAAANATAAACTATTTCTTATAGATATCTTTGGTCATTTCACCAAACTAACTATTTACATATTTAAAAAATGCTATCATTTATATCAAGAACACAGACAAAGCGAAGTAGTTTAGTGAGAACTTGTAAATATAGACAATGGCTCATTTACATGCGCATCAATATGCTGATATTAATCACCACAATCTGATTTCCCGATTCAGATTAAGACAATATTCTGATTCTCATCCCTGGAATATGCCTCTTTTAATGAGAAATTTGTTGCAGATAAACTCCTTCTTCAGAAAATCCACTGAAAGGAGATACATGCGCATGCTCAGTCTGCAAGGAATTGTGGTTACAGATGCTTATCTGTAGACTAGGTATTTAGGAAAGGCAACTCAGGCATACTTACAGCAACCATGGATACAGGAATATTCTGATGCCTGTACGCATATAAACATCGTATTAGGGAATATAGAGCTTAAACAGAATATTGATGTGCATGCAAAGGTAGTCATTAATAGGGTTTTAAAAACAAAGTAGTGGACAGGTGGGACATACAACAGTGTTTATTGATTAGTCGTTGGGAACAATGGTGATCAGTGATTGGTCACTGGAAATAATGCTGATCAGTGACTGGTTGTTGAGAGCAATGGTTCACAGAACATTGTGGTGGTGAGTAGACCAAACCTGCTCTCTCAACTCGTAAACCCATCAGCTGTAATGTGAGTTTTAGGGCCATATCAAGTGCAGGACATTTACTAAAGTCTGCTCAAAAAGTCACTACATTTGTCCCCAGGCTCTTTTTTAAAATAAAGATACTAAAGTGGTCTAAAAAGTCACCAAATCTAGCAACAAAATCAGCAAGTTGGCAACACTGGTTAGACACTGAAACATAAAAAAGTCAGTTATTTTTGTCAATCTGTTGCAACATATTATGCTATATTATGTCCTCCCCACAACAGGTTTGAGCTGTGAGTGTCAGCCGGGTTTCAAGGTCCTGAGCAGCAATGGAGGATCTATTACGTGCCAAAAGTGCACAGACACCAAACCGGTATGAGCTTGTATGCCTAAGAACACAGCAGTGGTCCTAAATGACCAGTGTCAAGCACAATTTGGTAATTTCTTTGCACTAATACACCTGATTAAACCAAGTCCCCCCTCTAAACAGAACCAAAAGTTCAGGAAGTGGAGTCAGACCTCATCCACACTGGTTCTGAACTATCATGACTACCATTTCTCATTTGATTACCTACTTCTGTAGGTGTGTTGCACAGATCAGTTAAGACAGTTAATTGTCTTGTAAGGAAAATGACATTGTGCAGTAGTTAAACAAGCACAGTGCACAAATGCTGAACAGTATATATATTAGACCTGGGCAAAATGAAAATATAATATTGATATTGTGATATATTAACATTATAATACATGTTTCTAAGAATCATGAGTATGGCCAGGTGTCTATGCATTTTAAAAAAATATATACTTGCTGTAACAAGTAATTGGAAGACAAACAAAATTTTTCATCACAAGCAACCATGTATTATATTTCTCTGTTGTACAGATATTTCCCAACAATGTAATGTTGAGAATAGGACTGGAACTGAAAACTCCTAGACTAGTTTATCATCATACCATACACTGAACACAGTTGTTACATTGTTTGGTAGAGTGTTACGCAGGATGGATATGAATGTATCAGATGTCCAGACAAGGTGGGGGAGGATGGGAAGTGCCGGTGTCCTACAGGCAGTGTCCTTGGTGAGTTTTTTTTTTTTGGCAACTTTTTATAACTACAGTATTAATAATAATAATAATAATAATAATAGTAATAATTAAGGATATAACAATACTGGTACTGGTATTGCTCTGAGCATGCACATTTACTCATACCATGTGATACTATGTAACGTAAGCTTAGTGTAAGTTGTCATGCTAAAGAAGAGATGACATGAAATGACTTATTTTATAATTAATGATGGCAATCAAAGCAAATCTGACTGCAAAAAAAATGAAAGAGGAGCTTCTTCAGTATTATGGGTAGATTTTTTTTCCCCAAAAATTCCTAAAATTCCAACAGTGAATAATAAAAAGTTTCATATCTCTAGAACAGCTTGCCAGAAGTTGATCACATGGACCTACTGTCTCCCCCACACATTGAGATGGATGGATAGCTGACTGTGGTTGTCAGAACCAATATGTTTTTAAATGTTGGAGCACCTTAATTTCGCCAACTGGCAACCTTTTGCTCATGCACATTATCAGCTTGTTTGGTGACAGAAGGGGAGTGCATAACATGGAAAAGTACCTGAGACTCCCTGTGAAATATGATAGTGAGTCACTGATGCTTTGGTTGGTAGTTTGTGAATTGGTGGCAGACTAGTCAATAGAGTAGAGAACAGGACGTCCCTCTAAAACAGATGAGAAGACCAGGAGAAAATTGGTCAGGGAGGCTGCCAAGAGGCCTACAGCAACATTCAACAGAATTGCAGCAATTTCTGGCAAGTACTGGTTGCTCCCTACTTGTGACAACAATCTCCTGAATTCTTCATACGTCTGGGTTACAGGGTAGGGTGGCAAGATGGAAGCATTTTTTAACCAAACAAAGCATCCAAACCTGGCTAAAGTTTGCAAAAAAAAAATACAGGGCACCTTTGGTGACTTCTGAGTGTTCCTTGTAATGCTCAGTACGCTCCCCGTAGTACTAACTGTAGCAGGTGGTGGCTGATTAACAGATAAACTGTTCAGCTGCCACGGAGGGAAGATACAAGAAGCTCTCCTTTTTAAACAGAGACTGGCCCACTGGCTGGTGGACATCATCACCTTGGCCTTGGGGTGGAAATTCAGCTATAAATTGACTACCAAACACTCGAATGTGCTCAAGTAAATATTTTATTCAATCCACAATTGTTCATGAGCCCGCATAGCCTCTCTTACCTTACTTCACCTCAGAGTGCTACAAAGGGTTCTTGAGTTTTGCTTGAACATACGTAGAAGTATTTACATTTATGGCATTTGGCAGACGCCCTTTTCCAGAGCAACTTACAATCATCTCATTTATACAACTTAGCAGTTGAGGGTTAAGGGCCTTGCTCAAGGGCCCAGCAGTAGAAGGTTAGCACTGGGATTTGAACTCTCAGTCTTCTGATCAGGAGTCCAATGTCTTAACCACTGAGCTACCACTTCCCTTAGCATAGCATTTATGAATTATTCATCATATAGAAAACAAAGAATAAAGTACATGATTAGTTACAAACTGGCATAACATAGGTCCTTCTTCTTCCCTTATTTATCATAAACAGGCTATTGTTCATCATCATGGTCTTTCTTCCACATCCCTTTTATCAATAAAAAGAGAGAATGAATGACCTTTGTCCCTCACGTTTTGGCGTTCCCAACGATCGTTTTCTAAG
>JAKKZN010000022.1:6024006-6031506 GCA_033441825.1 Pangasius elongatus | reverse complement strand
ATATAAACAATATTTCACCTGCATAGCTTCATGTCTATCGGCTGTGATAACAACGTCGGTTTTGATTTGGCTACAATTTGGTGATTTCTGCTCAATATTGAAGTAAATCAAAGAGTTATTAGAAATGTTAGGTATTATTATCATTGTTATGTACTGTTTCATGAAGTACATTAGCGAGAGGAGGTTGTGATCAACACAGTGTACGCTGTATCTCTGCCATTGTTCCCCTGTAACTCGGTTTAATAAGAGACTATGTTCTCAGGGAATAGAATGGCTGCTTGTGTATGCGTAACACTGATAAGGCCATGTGGTTAGCTTTGAGTTATGTTATGCCTTTTACACCTTCAAATTTCAGTTGCTTCAGGAAGTAGATATCATTTGGCAGAATATGCTTAAAGGATATGCTTTAATTCTCTGTATAATATCTATGGTATGTAAACTCTTCTAATTTGTCAAGCCAGATTTGTGTTTAACTGATTTTTCTGTGGTTTGTAATCTTGTATCACCAGAGGCTATATTCACAAAGAATCTGATCTTATCACTAAGAGCTGTCCAAGGTGATATTAGAAATGCCTAACTACGAGTTTGTTCTTAAAAACGTTTTTTTGTGAAACATGCAAAGAGGAACTTTTACTAAAGAGCTCCTGAAAATCATGTTTTCATGAATGAATATCAATTTATCTACCAACCTATTTACCAACTTTGGGGTCTGCACAACAAAACCAGCAGGACACATTTGAGCTTAGATTTCTAGACCAGAATTCTTTTAAAAATTTATTTTAGAGTGACTTTTTTTCAGAATGAATCCATTCCTCCTGATGACTTCAATGTATGTGTTGGTTTCCATGTGTATTGGCTTTTCCACAATTTATAAATGTTGTGAGCTTGTGCTTGTTTGAACTCAGGCTTGATCATTCACCCGAATTCAGGAACGGCTTGTGTCCATAGATTTTTGGTAGGGCAGGACAACTAAAAACCTACATAGCCTCAAACAAATTTAAGTTGAGAGGCTATCACACTTGACTTACGCTACAAGCTACTATCTAGTGAATTTCTAGTGTAACTCTGTAATAAGCAGTTGAGAGTACTGAATGAAAAATTCAATATGATATGCTGGTGAAACATTTTCGATACAGCAAAAATAAGTATTGCTTGAATAAGGTTTCCAATTTCAACGGATTAAAACATTCAGCATTATAAAAGTACAGCAGTTAAAACTTGGTAATGATAGTGTGTGATCCATTCAGGCTCTTAGCAGCGTATAATGTAACAAAAGCTGTGCATTAGTAACATAATAAAAAATTAGTTTAATGTAACATAATTAAAAATTAGCTCTCTAGCCATACTTCATGCTAAGGGGGAGCATCACAGTTTTTTTTTTTTATTTGATTTATTTATTTTTTATTTGAGATAGTATGACACATACAGGCACACGTAGGATATTAACACACTTGACGTGTCTCAGAACCCTCACAACCTCCTTTTTTGGTGTTTCAAATAGCATAAGAATCAAACAAGATAAGGAAGCATGGTAACTCGATAACCAGTTATGTTAGCACTGTGGTAAAATATGGCGGACTTCACAGCCAGTCAGATAAAGAATAGCTCGGTAAAGCGATTTTACTGCCAACATAATGCTGCTCTTTCTTTTATGAGGGGACAGAGTTGTTTTATGGTCCATTATCTGGGTGACCTCATGTCTCTCATGCCTTCTTCACGACCCCATAGTGAGCAATTCGCTCATCCTTCTCTAGCAAGGTAGAGATAAGGAAGAGAACAAACATACTTTCTATTTTAGGTCTTAGGTTACACTGGTCATTAGAGTTGTAACTTACTAGGGAGCCAAAGTACTCCCATACACCAGACCTTAAAGATTCCAGCTGTGGATTCCTGCTGACCAGAGCCATTGCTGTTTTCTCAACCTAATATGCTAGTATGCTAGCATTCTAGTTTGTGAGCAACAGCATGCTTCAGAGGAGCATGTTTTTAAACCCCTATAGCCTTATCCTGATTCGAGATAAAGAGGAAGTTACTTTTTCATTCGGGAATGTGGGGTTGGTGAAATTTAACTGTTTATTACACCAAAATAAACACGCATGCACCAAAATAAACAAGCCTGCAGATTTATCGAATGATCCTATACACCCTTATCTTCATCTTATTTGACACTGTTTGTGAAAGTTCTGATAATCAGTGCTTGCATTTTGCTGAGGCACAAAGAAATGTAGGTTATGGGACTATGCTTGTGTGTTGCATCTACAGGAGGCTTAACCTGCCCTGGCTGTATTATGGAGAACAGCCAGGATTGGCATCAAGAGTTCTGCAGACTGAGCCGCTGCCTGTAGGCTTCAGCTTTAAAGGCACAAACAAGGTATGGATCGTTAGCCTGCAGCTGGAACTTGAAGTCCCACATGATCCTAGCTCTACTGTTCTCAACCACTTTCTGTGGCGTGTCCCATTGGGTCTTGGGGACTTCTAACCCATACTTGGCAAAGACGTTTCTATACACTATCCCAGCCGCTTGACTAATAAAGACACACATTGACAAGGACGGAGAATATATAGATATAGATAGAAAGATAGACAGTGAATATGTTCTGTAGAGCTGTAGCTCTTATCACACCTCGCATGGCACCACGCTCTCTCCGGTCCTCTAGCACTGCTCGACTGGTCCCACCATCTCTCAGGGTACAAGGAAGACATGCGAAGAGACTCTTCTCGGTTCTGGCACCAAGGTGGTGGAATGAACTTCCCTTAGGTGTCCGAACCGCTGAGTCACTGGCAGTCTTCAAACGACGTCTAAAGACTTCCCTCTTCATTAAGTACTTAAGTTAGCACTTGCACGCACACACAAAAAAACAGAGTTTTGGACTGATGGTATTCCTAGTTTGTGACCTAGTGAGCCAGTATCAGAATGTATTTTTGATAGACTTCAAAGCACTATTGTAAGTCGCTCTGGATAAGGGCGTCTGCCAAATGCCATAAATGTAAATGTAAATATGTGCAGTAGCTATTGAGTAGATAACAGTATGAGTGGTAAATTACACTATGTTATAATAGAAAAGCTCTAATATATCTGTATATGTATGTCTATGTTCAGTACTGTGCAGAAGTCTTAGGCACATGCAAAGAAATGCTGTAGAGCAAAGATGCCTTTAAAAATAATGAAACCTAATGTTTCTACATTAAAAACAATACTATAAAGTAAACAGAAGCAGCCACAGTTCTTCTGGAGACTTTGTCACACTTGCTTCTTATTTTTGCAGCAAAACCCAGCAGTCTCTTATGTAATATGCTGCTTTCTTGACATACAAACATTTTTATGTAACATTTAATTTTGTCATGGAAAGCTAATGTTTGGAAATCTAAAATGTTTTTGTACTGAATCAATAATGTAGAAGTCATAAAATAAAAATCTCTAACAATGTTTGTACTAAGAAAAATAGGGTGCCCAAGACGTTTTCACAGTACTGTGTAATATAAATTTGTGTGTGTGTGTGTGTGTGTGTGTGTGTGTGTGTGTGCGCACGTGTGTGTGTACTAGGTATAGCTGCATAAGGGCTTAGAAAAGAACACCTAGCTAGCAATTAAAACTTAATTAAAACAGACTTACTGGTTTTACAACTGCGTCCTTGTTTACCTAACATGACCTCTGAAGATTTTCAGACATGTCATGGGTTTTCCCCAACCGCCACGGAGGTATGGCTATAGTTCTGAAACCTGTGACTTGAAAAACCATTTGCACTCTTTACCACAGCCCATCTTTTTTAATCCATACACCACCTTGGCTAATTATTTTCAGATTTTTCTTTTTTTTTTTTTTTAAATATAAATATATAAATAAATATAAATATATATATTTGGCTTTTGCACTTAGGAGCGGGAACACCCATGATGTCATGTTCTGTGATTCATCAAATGTCAGCCTGTAAAAAATTTCTTTCCTTTTCCGTTTCAGCCTCAAGTATAGAAATGTTGAAAGGTTTAGAACAGTGATACTTTCCATGTCTGAAGGAAGAAATGTTCTTATCATAATCTAGTTTCTGTAATGTCTTTAATCTGTTACATTAATGATCAACTTTAGCCTAGCAGCCCGTTACTTCTTATGTGGTTTGAATTTTATATCACTAGATTAAAACAATAAAATAGAATAATAAAAAAAAGAATAGGCCTCCATTTTTTTGAGAAGCATTAAAAGACCTTCCTTTAACTCACACATGCTCCTATCGTGTATGTTAATTATTTGCAGTGCTTTCAGTAATATAGTTCATTATTTTGTGTTTAGGATGAAAAAACAGAATAACTGAAATATTTCCGTGTGTGTGTGTGTGTGTGTGTGTGTGTGTGTGTGTGTGTCCTCAGAACACAAACATAGAGCTGCTGGCTGCTGTATACACAGTACAAGGAGAGTTTTTAAGATGGGAGAATATTGGCAGAAAAAACCTGCAGGTAAACCAGCGCTGTGGTTTATACTCATCTCATGAACTGTTAAGATTTAAAAAACCACTGATCAAGAATGACAAAATAAAGTGAAAGCCTCAAGACAAAGTATGTGGAAATATGATGAGCGACAAAGCTGTGGTTCATTCATATCGGTTCTTTCTCACTTGCAGCTTTGCCCCAATTTTTTATTTATTTTTTTAAATTTGCAAAAAGCTGAATGTGGAGCCCAGAAAATTGACTTAATAATATGTGTAACTGGACTCTGACTGCTCTGAGAACATTCCCCAAATTGATATTGACTTGAATTTTTGTACTTCACTTGCCAGTTTAATTTGCAAACTCTGAATACAGCCCAATATGCAACTAACCATATGCAGTGTGATATTTTTTATCCATTTAGTTGAGGCCTAATTTGGTATTCTGCTTTTGTTTCAAAAAGTTTATTCGTGAGATGTGATGATGAGAGATAAAAGAAACCATATGCTATTAATTTTGTCTTTCTTTCCCAATTTACTGTATTTAATGTATACTAAACCGCTAATGGTAAATTCCCCATGTAAATTTGAATGATTTGAATGATTAAATAATTTAAAAATAGTTATACTGTATATCAGCCCATAACAGCTAAATTAAACCTGAAGTGCTTTAATGGTTTCATGGGATATATATATATTTTTGCAGCTTTGTCCAGACACATTAACCAGACAGAAGGCTGCATACACATTTGGGACGGCCTACAAGCAAACCGTGAGTACTGTGCGTGCATGTGTATGCAGTCAGGAGTGTGTGTTTTTGTTGCTTACATTCTTTCTTCTCAGTGTGTTCTCTCAGTGTTGGATCTCCTGGATGCTTATTCGGAGCCTCTGTTTTATGACGTCTTCATGGTGCAGCAGAACACTGCGGGAGATACGCGCCTCCTCGCTGTGCCCATTCTCAATCTCATGCAGCAGTTAAATGGCCAGTTTGTCAACCAAGGTAACGTGTATAATAGGTGTTAGTATGCTGGAAAGGCAATCCATCATGAAAAATGCTCACAAAAGTGAGCTGTCTTTTTTTTTTTTTTTTTTTTTTTTTTTTTGCACTACAAATTCCCTAACCCAGTGATATCATTTTATATCACTAATAATATTAAATAATATTATTATTAAAGCCTGTAGGGAGAAGGCTATCTTGTGCTTCCTCTGAGACACATACAAAGCCTCCAAAGGCATGTTTTTGAATCGCTGCTTATGCTGCAACACAGGACGGCATAAAACACTCATGGGAAAGCATTATCCTCACCCTTCCGCATGCATGAGCTCACAGATGCCCATGCTTGGCTCATGTCGCTGTAAATTGATAAGGGAGAGAGTATATGCCATCCCTCCCACCCCAACATCCAATTCTGCTCTCTTGGACTCCCAGCGTGGTGTCGTCAGGATTCGAACTTGCAATTATATTGCCTTTGAGTTTTTATTTTATTACTATTTTTTAATGCTTTGCCAAAACTGTACTTTTTTTTTTTAGAGTACCTCAGGTTAAAATCTGAGCAAAATTCTTTGATTATAGTTCTAGATTTTTTTTTCCTCCACCAACTAGCTAGTTCTCCCCATCACACAGCAGTTACCAGCCAAGGAGGGTAAAAGCTAGCATGGGCTTTCTCTGAGGCATTTGAAAGAATTAATTAAATTCTGAATTAATTAATAATATTGTCCCTGTAGAGTACACAAACATATGACGCTTACGTCGATGGCCAGATTTTATATGGATGAAATTATGGATGCACTACACATACTTATAGTGAGCTATAACCATAGCTGATGAGTGCTTGGTCAGCTTATCCTTTAAACCGTGGGCATGTTTTCTTTACAGGAGAGCGCATGAAATTAACCAAAACATGGGCATTATTTTATTAGCCTAGATCATGCATGCACATTACATGACCTCATGTAAATATCGTGTGGCGAGATTAAATTATGAGCACAATTTTCAAAATTTTTGAGGGCAACAGTTTATCTTTAAAGTTGATGGTCTAAACACACACAAAAAAACGTTCTCAAACACTTCTATTCAAGAACAAACTGGCAACCTCACAGCTGAGAGTGTCATACAAGTCATTTTAATAATCTGAACGGGCCATCCAGGAAAGCAACGTAAGCACCTGCGTAAGTCAACTCTGAATACACAGAACTTTCCCAGTGCAAATACTGAGTTATTATATTCACTTGATTTNTGTGTCTCTGTGTGTGTGTGTGTGTGTGTGTGTGTGTGTGTGTGTGTGTGTGTGTGTGTGTGTGTGTGTGTGTGTGTCCTAGCCTCTAACATGAATAGCTGGTACCTGACACGAAGGCTGGTGATGATAGACACTTTGAGTGGGAGAGAAAAGAGACTGAGTTCCACCCCCAGAGTTATTCGTGTGGCCAATAACTTAAAAATTAGGTAAACTGCATGCAATATTCACACACGTTAGCACACTTGTGATGGTTCATGTTCTTAATAATAGTGTTATGGATTGTAGGTTCCAGCTGGTGCCAAACACAAAGAAAGGACAGGTGTACCCCCCTCTGATGACTGTGTCCTACTCTGATATTCTCATCACTGACCTGGCCAAGCAAACTGTAGCTGTAGGTATACATAAAGTATATATTGAGTATGTGCATGCATGCATGTGCGTACAATATTAGCTGTTAACCTTTACATATGTGTATATTTAGGTATCATTCTCTTTGGAGTATGAGATGGATCAGGAAGAAGCTCGAGTTAAAACCGATGTGAGTGTTAAAATGAATATAAGTTTGGCTTTTTCAAACGGATTAAATAGTTCTGCTTGATGAAGAGCGTGCGTGTGTTGTCCAGATTGCTCTGGGTGTGTTGGGTGGAGTCGCTGTTGTGTACTCTCTTTTGAAGACGGCAAGCTGGAAAAGGAGGATAGCCTCTCCCCTCATTGACGTACAGGCAAGCACATGCGCGCACACACACACACGATCACATGCGTATGTACTGTCGGAACTCAGAATCCCCGTCTGAGTGGACACATTCGCGGGTGGATCAACGTATTTTTCAATTACCTATATTTTC
>JAKKZN010000022.1:5979901-6004060 GCA_033441825.1 Pangasius elongatus | reverse complement strand
CGCCTGACCTAAGCCTATTTTTAACCCTGATGTTGTCTTTAGTTTTGGATTTGTCTGCCAGCCTTTCATTAAAAGACTCTTAACTGCAATTGCATCCATCTCAAACTTCTCTTATAACATTTTGCTGCTATATCAAGATGGGTCTCAATTTAGTGATTAACTGGTGTCAAATCAATAATCTGATTGAAACCATAGATGTAGAAATTGATGATGATGATGATGATGATGATTATTATTATCCAGGTCCTGAGTTTGATCCTGAGCTTAGATTATTGTTTGTGCAGAGTTTTTTATGTACTTACCATCTCCATTAGGTTTACTCCAGGTTTCCTGAGAGTTGAAAAGACCACCCGTGTTCCCAAGCAGGAATTCTGAGTTGAGGGAATTTTCTTAGTTTCTTTATAGACAGTGTTTGGGAAATTACGAGCTATGACTACAGTATTATTTTGCAGATGTAGACATTTCAACCCACTGCTGAAATGAATAATGTATCTAAATTGTACACTGCTATAAATATGCCTTTTGAAAATGCTTCACCCGAGGTATTGTGATATAGTAATATGTAGTACAGATTCAGCACATAGCCATGATGACATGCATACCTGATCAGTCAAATTCCAGAACTATGTTTTAATCTTTATTAACAACAAACGGTTACATGCCAACATTTTTCAGGGGACCCCTGATGGTTGCAGGACCCTAAGCAGCCCTTTTATAGTTTTATAGTTAGAGCTGGTGTTTTAATGATTTGCATTACCTTATCAAACTGTTCTACCATACTGCACATTTATAGTTCTCTGTTAAAATTATACTGAAAGTATTTTGTGTACGTTATTTCTATGACCTTATTGGAACATGTCCTCAGCAGAAAAGTAGGTAAGTAGGTAGCATTTTTTCATAGTGCTAAATTGTCTTATCAGAAAATGTCTCCAGCATTAAAATGTATGAAGAACCACAGATTTATGGGCATGCAAAAGTGAAGTGCACATGTTCAAACACTTGGTAGGGTGTCTCGATAAGACAATTTGTCAGAACACTGGCTCTGTTTTAGTCAGCCCTGATTCACGAAACTGATTCGAGATTAAGAGTCAGCATTGGTGTTGAACCACCAGAACATTTCAAAACAGCAATAATGTTGTATGATAGTAACAATATTTCCTTAATGGAAGTAACACCAAAAAGGTAACAACCATTCTGTTACATACATTGACATACTACAATACACTAATCTCTCAAAAGTTTTGATGCATTTTGAAAAGTGAAGTGGAACTGTTTCATACTTTTACCCCATTTCAGTGAATTCGCCTGCTCAATTAGTACAGTCTATGTAAAACATATACAGATAAAATACCTGACAAACTAAAACCAATATTTTCTTTTTAGAAACCGGATTCCAAACAGAAGCTATGACTACAATTATTGTGAAGGGAGACATGTGAATTTAACTGAGTTGGAAGAGCTGAACCTTGACAACCACTACCTGGGGAAGAATAGCATTCCCATTTATCCTGAATGTGTCTTCAATGTAGCCAATGTTTGCCATGTAACTGAGAAGAGTGGCCTTCAGGGAATCTTCAGAGATGGTGGATTCCGAGGGCGTGATAGCTTCCTGTGGTGGAACCTTTCAGTGACTGATGATGACATTGTCAAAGCTGAGAACATGTTCCTCAACTCTCAACTCTTTTCATGGCAAAACCCGTACCAGAAGCCTTTCCTGAAAAAGTTCACCACTTCACCCGCATTCCAGAGTGAGTCCCGTTATGGCAACTTCCGCTTCACTTTTAAGCTAAAAGAGCTCCTGAGGATATACAGCAGGCGGTATTGCAAAAGAACTGCTCCGATTCTGCGTGTGTTAGACACCAAGCTCTACAAGCAAGAGATTGTCTATTCAGTTTTGGTGCATCCACGATACATGACACACTATGGGAAATACCCTCGCCTACCCATTGATGATTTTTTGTGTGGGTATAGTCAAGGGACAATGTCCTGGCGCTGCCAGTCTCCTTCAAATAACTATAAATACTGCCTGAAGGTGAATGACAGGGAAGGTGAAGTGTCTGCCAGACCGCTGAGAAGGACAGAATATTTTGTATGGGATAATGTAGCCGTGGCCTTCCACATGAAGCGAGATTGGATACTGCCTGTAGGTCACGCACAGCTATTTGACAACTTGAGTGTATGTGAAGTAGCTTCAAAAAATCTGTTAAAGGAGCCAAAAATGTCTGTCATTGAGGCTGAGAAAGAAGTAGAGACTTTGAGAAATAGGTATCTTTGATCAGAGGTGGTTGGTCTTGCTTCTGTAGTTTCACAAAAGTTCACCCAGACCACGTATTTAAATAATATGCCACAGCGCTGTTATATTCTCAATTCTGATTGGTCAGAAGATGCTGAGTAATTTTCTATTGCCGCAACTCTGACAGTAGTGCAGGCTGCAATTCAACTGACATGTTTATATTAATGTTTTTTTTTTTTTTAAAAAAAAAACATAGAATTGTTTATGGTGAAGCTTTCTGCAAGATGATTTTGATTATGTAAAACCTTCATAAATGCTTTCGTATATTCCTGTACATATACAGTATATCAGCTAACATTTCATTTGTTACTTTGTTCAGTGTTTTTGATAACATGGAAGTTTCTGCATCTCTAAAAGTACATTTGTTCTGTTGGGTTGCTTTGTTTGTTTTTTACCCATTGACCCAAAAATGCAATAAAAGTAATGAAAGGAGTCTTTTATTTTCATCTCTTTTTCTGAAAATGTAGATTACAGTGTGATCTATACACTTAAATTGACAATGTGGTGCCCATATGCATATTGGCCAACTTCATGAAAAAATGAATTAATTTCCTAGTTTAGTGAGTTCCTATTTTCATTTTGAAAACATGTAAGCACACACAGATCCCAATATTCTAAAATAAACATTTTAGATTCTAACGTGTCCATTAAAATGGTAAAGTACTGTTATTATCTGGTAAATTTGTAGCCAAGGCAAGTTCATAACAAATTTAGAAAAGAGTCTTTTTCTTTTCTTGTATTTGATTTCAATATGTATACGGATTGAACGGAAGACAGATGGGTTTTCGCTTTAAAAAAAAACTCCTCTGTAAAATTAAACATTTTGAGCTATTAAACTAATGAGCTGCAGCTAATCAGGTTTTAATTAATTTGCTGAGCAGAGCGACAATGTTGTTAGTATTTTAGAAATGAATGAACAGGTAATGAAATGACAGGAACATAATGCAGCCACTGTTTGCCGGCTGGTAAGTTGTGGACCAACCAAAGATTAAAAGTCAGTGTGAAGAAGCATAAATCAGGAGTGCATGTCCAATCTAATGAAAAAAAAAACAAAAACACAGAAGTTGGTAAAACAATGGTCAATATGTCCGGACTGGTTATTAAAAAAAACAAACATTAGAGCCAGATGTTGTAAATGTAAAACAATGGAGAGGATTCCAATACCTTCCCTGTAACCTGATTGTCCCAGTATGGGCTTCTTCATCATGTTCATAGATGCCTTCTGTCACATTTCATGACTGCCAGGATGGATATAGTTCAGATACAGATGGCAATCAGGTGAAAGAAACTGGCATCCCATGTCCTAAATGCTAGCACAGAGCAAGAGGTGCAGAGTATGATGGACAGTAGGATTGCCAAAGCCAGTGACGCCTTCAGCAGTCTCCACCTGAACAGCAGTGGTTCTCACCACCCTGACCTGGACCTTTTACAAGCAGCTTCTTCCACTTACACAGTCAAAGGACATGATCCTTTACACGGAAGTTCTGAGGTGTGCCTGTATCCATCCACACCCTCCTGCAGAAGGCCCAGGCACCTGCTGAAACAACTGCTAACAACATGGTTAACTACACCAGGGCAAGACCACAGCGGAATGCAGCAGGCCTGAAAGGCATGAACGCCACCCTCAAAGACTTCAGCATTGATACTACCACAAACTGGGGCAGCAAGATCACCAAAGGAGCCCATGCAAAGAAGTCAAATGTATCACGGCAGCAGAGCAGGAGTGAGCCATGCACAAGGCCTGACCGTCAGCCTCCACTAACATACTACCAAATATTTTTCACCTTCAAATGGTAGTCATATTGTGAAAATCAAATAGTAAAAAATAACTAAGTCAATTTGTAACACTACACAATGTGAAAAAGTTCAAAGGGGTGAATTATTTATGGAAAGAACTGTAATATCTAAAACTCATAGCTCAAACCTTAATAGCCAGTGAGGACCAGTTCTTGTTAAATTTGTCCATGTTATCGTTAATGAAAATTCAAAAAGTCTGCCAAAAAGATTTTTAGGCTATTTCTTGTTTGTTACATTTAATATTGACATTTAATATTTTTGACAAGAATCTAATCCCATAATAGTCTTCCTAATTCAGCAGGGAGAATAAAGACATTTTAGTGTAGTGACTTGTGGGACCCATACTCGGAATTTGTGCTCTGCATTTAACCCATCCAAGTGCGCACACACACACACACACACACAGTAGTGAACACACACCTGGAGCAGCGGGCAGCCTTTTTTTGCCGCGGCACCCGGGGAGCAGTTGGGGGTTCGGTGCCTTGCTCAAGGGTATCACCTCAGTCATGGTATTGAGGGTGGAAGAGAGCGCTGGTCATTCACTCTCCCCACCTACAATCCCTGCCAGACCTGAGATTCAAACCCACGACCTTCGGGTTACAAGTCCGACTCGCTAAACGTTAGGCCATGACTGCTGACCTTTCCTCACAATCTCCTAAACAATTTCCCATTGAATGTTTGGGTATGTCCACTACTCAGATGAAAATGTGTCTGTGTGTACATGCTACTTACAGATAAAGAGAAAGGGATAGAATGTGTCCACACAAACGTTCACTCACTTTCTTGTCAGCTTGAACAAATTATTTGACCTCTCTCATCAACAACTCGTCACCAGAAGCAGAACTGCTGCTTACTGGATAGTGTTTTATGCATTATTCTATATAAACTCTAGAGACTGTAGTACATGAAAATCCCAGGAGATTACATTTTCTGAAATGCACAAACCAACCCATCTGGTACCAACAACCATGCCATGGTCAAAGTCACTTAAGCTCATATATAATTTTTTCCCTATTCTGATATTTGATATAAACATTAACTGAAGCTCTTGGCCTGTATCTGAACGTTTTTATGCAGATCACAGTTGCCACATGATTGGCTGATTGGATAATTGCAATTGAATAAGCATGTTTATGTGTATGGAGTTAAGTGTATGTTAAGTGTATGGTGAGTGTACTTTTTTAAACACACTTTAAATATGAATACTGGTCATTAATGGTAAGCCAGCATTAATCAGTTTCAGTGTAGAAATCAGACTATTTATTAACTAATACCTAATTGGGTAGTGGAATATATTAATGAGTTAAACAGTGTGATCCTGGGCTTTTACTCCTTGGGCCATCTCTCCTTATACCCTTTCCTATCAATATGCTCTGGAATAACAACAATGAACAAATATTATACAACCCTGACTAGAAAAAAAGTAGTTAATGAAGATGACTGAATGAAAAAAAATCTTTTTAAGGTATTTGTCCACCAGCTTCAGCTTCAGTCTCTGCAGCAGTACTAGAGGGCTGAACACCATTATTCCAAAAGATATGTTTTGATAATGATAATAGTCTAACTTTGCATTGCTTCGAAATTTCCAAACTGTGTTCAATCTAGTGTCTGCTAATGCTCCCATCATCCCTACAGCCAAGAAACCATAATAAAAGCAATGCAGTGGAGTGTTTCCTAGAGCAAATGTGTTAGTAATGATAACAGTGTGTAAGTAATGATAAGCTGACATGCTCACACCCATTTGCAAGTGATCAACGGTTTATGGCTTCTTGACGTCTGACATTTTTCATCTGTTATCTCAACCATCATTGTGCTTGAGATGGAATAGTTTGGGTCTCCTACTGTAGCCAAATAATATCCACTGGAACAGACTGCATCTTCATCAGTGAAGTTTCTCTCAAGATAAATTGTCTTGTTAGAGCAGCCAAATAAAGCTTAACTTTTCAGAGTTGAGTATTTTCTGCTGTACTAGGCTGTGTCGTAAATACAATAGGACATGCTAAATAAGGAGGGTGGAAGCCATATTGTTAAATTAAACTAAATTTGTATTGATGAATGTGATAATTACTCCTAGCACTATTCATGCAGCATTATACTGGCAATATATTAGATGTATTATATTTTTATTTGAATGCTGGCCATTTTCTCATTAACACATGTATAGGATAGTATCATATGAGTCTTTTTTAAATTTGATTTTTAAATTGTTTCTTGCTTCTCTGTTACATAGTATTCCAATTGGCAACTAAGAATATAAGTGATCTGTTTCATCAGTCTGCATTTTTGTTTATCCCCTGATATTTTTCAGGCTTGGAAAGTGCTTGTGTTTAAACAACAGATGAGGAATAATGTGTGTGAGCATAAAAAAGCAGGGAAAAATGCAAACATTGCAAACATTCTCATGAACTGACAGCATGTTGGTAATCTGTAAATTCTGACCCTAGTTTGATCACACACACACCCTTTACAGTACACTTGAACACTTAACTTTTCTTTTGTGTGTCTACAGCTGTGCTCTGGATCACTGTTTCCATGTGAAAGCAGGCGTGCCAGCCCCATATAAGGTCACATGGCTCACACTGATGATGTAATCAAAGAAGAGGTTTCCTTCTCTCTTCCCTCCTCACATGCACAGAAAGAGAAGGAAGGAAGGACAGACAGACAGACAGAGAGAGAGAGAGAGAGAAACAAGAGGGAATGTGACAAAAAGAGAAAGAAGAGAAAGGTAGTGCACTTTCACAGTCTGGATGTTAAAATGTCTGCTGTATTGTGTGTGTATTTATGGTAAAGAGAGATATAGCAAGTGGATGAATTGCAGGACAAGAGGACTTTAAGACAGTCTGAGNGAAAGAGAGAGAAAGAGAGAAAGGGTGAGGGTGGAAGCTGCCAAGAGCAGTGAAAAAGCACAAGGCCAGGAAAGGAATTTCTCTTCATCATGGGCAAATCAGGTAAGAGAACTGGATTTCTGCTGAAAAATTGTTAATTTCAGATGCATGTCATTGTTTTCTTATCATTAATGACAGTAATTTTCCAGACAGGCATGTGCAATTTTTTTATTCACTGGCTTGCTTTTTGTGTGTGTGTGTGTGTGTGTGTGTGTGTGTGAGAGAGAGAGAGAGAGAGAGACCATAGTCACTACATTGTTCAGCATCTAGTCTGATGCAGTTGGTTTTATAAATGGGCCCCTTCAATAGCCACAATTGTTATTATAAGGATGCATTGTTTAGTTTTTTTGGTGCTAACCTCAAGTCCAGATTTTAAAGCTCCTTCATGTTTGAATCTTGCTAATTACCCACTCTGGCAAAATTTCATGCCTTGATATAATAAGGTCTATTACCCTCAAGCTGGTAAAATCAGGTTATGTGTTTGGAAAAAAGAGATCATTTGTAAGGTATATAAGAAGTTATTTCTTCTAGTGTGTGTAATATGGGTGTGTGCCTTTACAGTGCATGTATTGTCAAAATGCTCTCTTCTCTTTTTTTTACAAATCTATTGTGGGATGTGAATCGTACACTGAGCGTCTTTTGTACGAAATGGATGATCAGTGTTCTGTAATACAAAAGTGCCCTTAATAAAACAAGTGTTAAGTGCCATCTTATACACTGAAGCAGTACCATTTACAGTTGCGACTGTGGCTATATATCTCTCTCTTAGCCTCAAGGATATTCAGTGAGGAAGTGCTGAAGTCTCATAATGAGTACAGAAAGAAGCATCAAGCACCGCCATTGAAGCTCAGCAGCAAACTTTGCAGAGAGGCGGCGAGGTAAGGCTGGTTACACAAGTTTACGCAGTGTAAGTAAGTGAGTAGTAGATTAAATTCATGTCTGCTGCTATGATCATGTCCTGATCTGTTTTTGCTCCATATCAATTTGCTCTACACCACCCACTGTGTTCTTTTAGATATTCAGAGAGCTTGGCTAGCACCAGGATTTTAAAGCATAGTGTTGAATCGAGTAGAGGAAACTGTGGAGAAAATCTAGCCTGGGCGTCTTATGATCAAACAGGTAAGGATACATGTTTGGTTGTAAAAACAAAAATGAAGTCTTGCTGAGATTTTGGCCAAGACATGGCAAAAATCTGCTCCTCCTCTTCCCTCCTGTCTGCTCCTCTCTTTGCAACAGCTGGGACTGATTTTGTAGTGACAGTCTCCATGTTAGCCTTGTTAATATGCTGACTAAGTGGAATGGAATGTCTGACCAGGCCAGGGTGATTCATAAAGTGTGACCAACATGCATTTATAAAGCTTATAAACTTCATAACTTTATAAAGAGTTCAAACAGAAAAAAAGACACTGTGCACCTGAGTATATGATTCCTCACTGATCAGCACNGTCAAGAGTATTTTGTTGATGCTGTAATGGTATTGTAAAACATCATTGTATGCCCTCAGTCATGCAACTATTGTCACTTTTTGCACAACGTTTTAAAATTCAATTCACCAATTCTGCATTCAGTGATTTGCACGCAGGGTTTTAGTGATTTAGTGAAACAGATAATACATGGTGACCTATTGCCAGTTGATGAATCTGAGGCCCTGTAATTTTCAAACATATACAAATATGCTTGAAAATATAGCTTTTAATCACATGAGCACCCAGCCCAGTACATAGCAGTAGTACTGTGTGTCATAATTTTTTTTTTTATGTCAAACACCTAAAGAATAATGCTAAGAGCATGTGTATTGAGTGGTAGAGTAGGGGAATTACAGGAAAACAAGTTCTAAAATGGGAAAAAAAGGTATGGCCTGATGGTGAGTTAGAACTACTGCTTAAGGGTACACTCAAATACAAAATGTTCATCTGGATCCTATTCAGAATCTCTTTTTGGAGTGTGGTTTATAGCTCCGAAGTGGTAGATTCAGGAGCAGTACAGTGCCTATCGTACTCTGGCGACTCTGTATAAGAGTGTAAGAATAAAACAAAGTGAAGTTCAATTGCAAACACTTAATCAAATTAGAAATTACAGACCCCAAAGTAGCAACTTGGTCAGCATGGAGTCCTAGTACCTTCAGAACATATCTGTATACAAGTGGATGAGGCCTGAATTTCAGTTGAAGTCAAGGAGAATGCCACGTGCTTGCTTGTCCATATTTTCAATTATGAAATCAGTCATTATGTTTGCCACAAGTCATTTTTTAATAATTTTGCTGTGTGAATGTGTGTTAGGAAAGGATGTGTCCGATCGCTGGTATAATGAGGTGAACCAGTACAACTTTAACCAGCCTGGATTCTTCTCTGGAACCGGTAAGCATGATCCTAGTTAAACATGAATCAGCTCACATCTTGGCTTTATAATGAAAATTATAGTACTAGAGCTGATAAGCTGATCGTTTCACTGAAAAAAGGCAGCAACGTATTTAAGATTCACTGAATTAGTATAAGACTTTCAAAAAAGCCCCCACTGCTAGGATGTTCAATGAACAAAACCGTTGAGAAATAATATCTCCCAGCTTACTTCACACATTAAAAGCAGTTGGATTGTGTCATCTCTGCTTCGACACTACCAGCACTTGTTGACTTTATCACATCACCAAGGAGACAAAAAAAGGGAAGGAAAAGGAAGCTGAGCAATAGAACATTTTAGATGTAAAAAATGCTATCTACTTCTTTCCACTTCCTTTCTTGACACATAAATATTTAGCTCTGTATTCACATAGCAGTTGTGATGTTTATAACAGAGGCACACGCTTACAAAATCAGTCCGACATTCTGACGCTTGCTCAAGCATGCACAGTGTACACTCCCACTTCTGAGTAAAATACGTGTCATCTCTTATTCAGGTCACTTCACTGCGATGGTGTGGAAGAGCTCAAAGAAGCTGGGTGTTGGTAAAGCTGTTGCATCCGATGGCTCCACATTTGTGGTGGCTCGCTACTTTCCTGCTGGTAATATCACTAATCAGGGCCACTTCCAAGCTAATGTCCTGCCTCCAAAGAGCTGATCCTGGAATGGTTGTGGAGCTAGAGGTCAGAGGTCATGGGCTCTTAGGGCGAATTGGACACAGGTCTGAAAGCAGTGAATTTAAGCCCTATAGGGCTTACAGTTTAGTTGGCCTTAAAATTTTAATACTAAACTTAGTCTATGTTCAGAGATAAACCTGAAAGTTGGAATATCTTCAGAGCATTGTAAGATCATTGAGCTCATATAAGTGCCTAGGTATTTTTAGACATATAAGTTCAGACATGTAATCCCCAGTTCTTACACACTGTCTCTTGTATTATTGCCAAAAGGAAAAGTCTAAATGTCCTCATAAGAGTGGCATAGTCTCACAGCCTAACACTGACTAATAACCTGGCATGTTTTAAAATGTTGTCTGCTTTACTTTAAAGAAAAAGCCAGTGTTTTGTCTGTATTGTTTCACAGTTGTGGTTTGGATGACCTACAACAGTAAGCATTTAAACTGTTTAAAACTTGTCTGTGTGAGCTTGCCTCTCAACTTTACATTTCATTAATAACACGGCAGTAGTGGTTTGTTATATATCTAGTGTTATTTTGAAGCAGAATTTTTAATAGCCAGGACTATTCTCTGACTAGTGTAACCTCACAGTTAATTTCTACAACTCACCTTTTGATGGAGGTCTTAACTCATCGTCTGAGATGAATCTCCCAGCCTGTCTACTTCACACCAAAATACTTTGATCTGTACCCAATATAACCTCTTGGACCTCTTGTGTAGTATTATGAATAAACCATATCTTTTATAAAGTGATGTGTTGCTGATCTTTACTCCTTGTGAAACTCTGCAGGAAGAAATCTGCAATCTAGTGTTGAATGAATTCTGAATTTCAATTGTCTGTTCAACATAGGCACTTTTCATATGCCTAGAAATATCATTAGTTATTAGTTATCATCAAAACATAAAATGCATTACTTTATTATATTTTCAGAAAATAGCAAATTCATTTGCATGACATTTTTAAAACCACAGGGTGCACTGGGTACCCTGGTTTCCTCCCATCTCTGAAAAACCGGTCTGAAGGTGCATTGGCTATGCTAAATTGCCACTAAGTGTGTATATGAGTGTGAATGTGCATGTGCATGGTGCCCTGCCATAAACTAGTCCCGTCCAGGGTATATTCCCACCTCACACACATTGTTCCTGGAATAGATCATGACCCTGAACAGGATAGAGCAGTTACTGAATAGACAGCATAGTATTACACATTGCACATGTGAAACAGGACTTTGATACATTTGTTGGTTTCTTAACATCACTGAACCATCAAAATTGAGCCATCACAAAATTAATGTATTTATTTATTTACTTTTTTAATGTAAGGGTTCTCATTCTGTGAACATGCTGCTGATTTATATCACATATTAGTTAATATTAAACACAAAAAAAATTCCAAGTAAACAGCACTTGGAGAAGATCTGCTTGACTGACCAAAGTTTCTTTTGTTTGTGTGTTTCTCTGTGGCACTATACAAAAAGAATGTTCTATTTTTAGGACCCCTTTGTTGGGAAATCCTATGGGTAACTATGTCTGGGTCTGTATTTAAATAACTAGTGACATGTGCACACTTACAGTTACAAACAACTGGCATTTATATGATACTACGGATACTACTTCTGCTTGGAGTTTCAACCTAGGACTCTTATTCATGACATGCTCATACTGAACATTCTTTTAGCATACTCAGTACCGAGTCTTTACCGTTGTAGAAAAGTAATGATTTATAATCTCAATATCTGGTGTGACCCAGAAGAGGATGGGTTCCCTTTGGAGTCTGGTTCCTCTCCAGGTTTTTCCTTATGTTGTCTTGTGTTGTGTCCCCTTGCCACTGTCACTACTGTCTTAGATTACTGTGGAATTTACCAATGGTATTGATTGATTCATTAAAATTGAATGTTTCTGACTAGACTTCCATTTATAAAGAGCTGATTATAGTTGTAGCCACACGATGGACTGGCATCCCATCCAGGGTGTATTCCTGCCTCACGCAATGTATTCAGTGCTATAATGTCTATGTCCATGGGTCCAAAAAAACTAAAAACTCATAGCGTGCTCTGTGATGGCACGAATTTTGTTGAGCAAACAAAAAGAATAACTACGAATCACATTTTGATTAAGAACTGCAGGTGAACAATGCACTGTTATCATTTAGTTCTGTATTTGCAGTAAAACTTTGCATAACCGAATCTTGAAAATAAGGAATCCCAAGGACATATGAAGGATATACTTGTTTTTGAAAGAAAGATTTTTAAATGTGAAAATGTGAGATTTTTTCCCCACATTATGTTTAGCAAGTCTTTCAGTTTTTAAGGAAAGAATACTATCCTTCTGGGAAAGTCCCAGCAAGTGGCTCAGTTTTAAGGGCAGTTCGAATATTTTTTGTGGTGAGTGAAGCTGCCTCTTGGAGATAGTGGAAGAGGAAGAATACATATTCTTGATTATGAATATAGAATGCCATCTGCTGGTTTATATTTTACTGGTGGACTTGATGTGTGTAGTGCAATGTTTGCCAGTTACAGCTAGCATCACTATTACAAAGCAACACATTTGCTTTGAGTGAAGTGTGATTAAATGTAGACTTACATCCCAAGTCTAGCATATTTAGGACGCTGTGTGGGTGACTGCAGATTTTCAGTTAATGAAATGGATGAAACAAACAGGCCAGTTTTTATAGAGTTTATTTAGCAGGTAAGGGGCATTGAAGGTATGTAGCAGCATTACTGGGAAGGGTTGATGGGTATGCCAGGAAGAAAAGCTGGGGGCAGGCAAGACCTCTTCTATCACATGGTTAGCTCCTGAAGATAGATGGATATATATAAAAAAAAGTGATACTTTGTGAATAGGAAGGAGCGCAGTTGACTTGTAGGATAATCTCCAGCAACTGTATTATATGTACAGTCACAGTACAATATTTACAGGGAAGATTTACAGTCACATAGATGTTTACGAACATATACATATTTAAAAAGAGTATTGTCTTACCATAATAGCATTGACAATATCGTTCTTGTTGTGACGTAGTGCGCGGACAGCTTTAGCCCGAGCCACGTTAGCCTGTGCCATTACCAGCTCTATATCTCTCTGTTCCAGTCCACTCTCATCCACCTGATCGAGAGAAAGCAATTGAATTTTTGTCCATTTTAGGGAAGTGGAGACTTAAATAGCACACAGTTGGTTACATATATAGAAGTGGCCAAATAGAATTAGAGTGTAGTATATTATTTCAGGTATAGGAGAAAGGTCATGCCTACAAGATGGCAGTTGTAAAAAATAAATATCTTTCTAAATTCCTTTCTTCATTGTGTCAATTATATTTCAATAAACGTTACTAGGGAGCAATTATAAAGACAGTATCAACTCTCTACCTCCTCTTCTTCTTCACTCTCCTCTTTTATGGTGAGGCTAGGCATGATGTCAGGGGTCAGAGGAGAAGGGTCAAGGGGAACCTTAAATTTCTCAGCTGCAGCCTTGTGCACTTGCTGTGACAGGTCCTCAATCTGTAACAGAGGCAATGGAAGAATGTTTTTGATTAATTTAAAGTTTCTCTTATAAGCCTTGTGTCATCAACTGGGCGACTGTGGTCGGGATGCAGACCCAGCAAATTATTTAAGAGGACCGAACTGAGTGCTTGAAGCAGAACTAATAAACATAAAACTGTCTGTGGTTCAGTGACTTTAGTTTTCTAAACACGAACGAGCACGGCTTCTGTAGCATATCTTCTGTTGTGATTTAACCAATCACTTCATTTAAATAAAATGATTTAACTGAAGGCAGTTCTTTGATCAGAGATTAGCTACAAGGCTTAGAGACATCCTCTCAGAAACTATTCTATGAAATTTGTAAACTGATGTTG
Source organism: Pangasius elongatus (assembly GCA_033441825.1). Classification (NCBI taxonomy): domain Eukaryota; kingdom Metazoa; phylum Chordata; class Actinopteri; order Siluriformes; family Pangasiidae; genus Pangasius; species Pangasius elongatus. The sequence continues at coordinate 5,990,163 of JAKKZN010000022.1, read as the reverse complement.
TCATTATTTAGTCATGTTAGTTGCTTATTTGGACATTTGTAAGCAAGAAATTTTATGTAACTGAACCTTCAAAGATTTTATTTGAATACCCTTGAACTTAATAGTCCAATGTCTGCCACAGAAAGTAAGTTGCAAAAATGATCGTAATGCTAACCTTGGCCTCCCCAAAGACTATGTAGATATCTGATGCAGGGCTTTTGAAGACATCTGGGCGGGTAATAACAAATAGGATATTCTTGGACTTCCGGATAGTAATCCGTGTAACTCCATGGATCTGTTTTAAGCCAAGCTTCGACATAGCCTTGAGAACACACCCACAACAAGAAAGAAAAACATTTTATTATTATTATTATTATCATCATCGCTCTGTCAGAAACTTTGTAAAAAGGCTCTAACAGCTGGAATCAATAAGATCTCACGTACCTTTCGTGCCTTTTTCTCACTTCGACTCTGCTTAGTTTTGCTCACTGACTCATCAGCTGTAGAATGTGATATCTGAGAGAGAAAAAATCAGATAAATGTAGTTATAAATTAATTTCTTTTGCACTCACCTTGGTTGTATTTTAAAATAGGACATGGCTTTCCTGCGTAAGCACATATTATACGCATACTTGCGGGTCTGAGGTTTTCAAGAGGCTTCTGTTCGGCTCTTCCAGCTCAGGAATTGATCCATCACTGTCTGTTTCATTACATGAGCCCACTTTGTAATTGAAACATAGAGATAGAGAGAGAATAAACTTTTTTTTTAGAATCAAAGATAGGCATGATTTTGAAAATGACAAAAAGGACAGACTTCATGCAGTAGACTGTCAGTTAGACATACTGGTATTTTTTAGGGAGAGATCCACTTCTTTAGAGTCCTTTGTTCTGTAGTTGATTGAACACCCATCCTGGTGATCAGTGTGCTTTTCAGTTGGATTTTGTTTTGCTTGCACGGGGAAATTTAACGCAGAGGTGATGCATGGTAATATCTCTCGTTCATTGCTCAAGCTTGATTTTCTGTGAGCAGGACTACTATCTCTGTGTCCGATACATCGAGTGGGGCGGGTTTTGGGACTTTTAGGTGATTCTGGTCTGTGTTCCATGCATACTGCTTAAAAGAACCAAAAAAATGCATCAACTTTTCATTTTTAATAGTGACCATGTATATGTAGAAATTAATTTGGCACAGTACCACTTCTGTACATTTAATAAACAATAGCACAGTAACAGAGATTTGAAATACAACACACCTTCGGGTTTCTCTTGTCTGCAGGTTTCTGATTTTAAGCCTGACTGCTCATTCACATTTTGATGTGTATCCTGTATTGGAAGTGAGACTGATAATTCTTCCTCAGACTCAACATCTGGCTGTTCCAAATTTATCACTTGAAGAGGGCTCTCTGATTCATGTTCATGCAGACCGTCATTTACTGTTGTTTCGGTGAGGAGACTGTGTATTTGAGAACTGTTAAATGAAGACTGGGACTCTTGTATAGGTGCAGAAAGGTCTTCCTCAAACACATCTGTGGATGAGGAAGAAGCGGAATGTCTGCTGAGTTCTGAAGATTCTTCTACAAAAGTTAAGGAGGCCGTGACATCGTTATCACTGGCATCTTGTGTGCTTTTGTGTGATTCCAGGCCTTCTAAGGTGCCATGATTAAGTGCATCCTTCTGATCTGAACTGCGAAGACCATGTAAGTCAGTAGAACCCACTGGTTCTGTCAAGTTGGGATTTCTCTCAAGAGTATTGGAGCTGGTGACAGCAGGGTGGAATAGAGTTTGAATTGGTGTTTGATGATTGCTTTTCTCTCCTCTACCATCATTTTTGTGTATTTGCTGTTGAGTCTCTGGAGTATATTTGTTACTCTGAAAAAAAATATCATTTGCAGAAGTTTTAATTATTTCAGTCTCAGGTTTACTGTCTTTATTTTCGATGCCTTCCTTTTTCTCCAGGGCAGCAGTTGTTTTACTGTTGTCAAAGGTGATAGGTTCCTTTGGTATCATGCTGTCTGAAACAGTTTTCCCCCCTACATTAACTATGGTGGTATTCAGTTCTATTTTTTCTGTTTCAGAGTAATTTGATTTCTGTGAGACTTCAGTCTCCACTTTGCTCAGTTCCAAAACATTAGTATTCTCTCTGATATTTTCATTTGCCTCCTCTTTTGGACATATTTCCACAACCTTCTCATCCTCCTTTTCCTTGAGTGAAATACATACACTTCTTTCAGTCTTTGGTTCAATTTGTTCGTCAGCCACTTGACTACCGGAAGTCAGCTGATTTTCATCTTTTGTAATGTTAGACTGTAACTGCCTGGTATCTAGATTTGTTGCCCCAGTTGTAACCCCCTTATTAGAGCAGGTAGCTGTGTCTTTGTGTATCAGAGACTTGTCAGAATAGGAAATATCATGTTTTGATTCACTTGATTTCTTTTTGTGGTCAAAGTTGCCAAATGACCCCCCTACTAGTTTAAAAACAGGCTTGTTTTCTAAGACTATTGAATCAGTATTTACCAGGCACATTTGTTTAGGAGTTTCAAGAATTTTTATGTCACTTGATTTGTCTGATATTTTGTCTGTTGTGTTCGGCCCACAGAGATCATTTTGTTTGTACGAATTGGTAGAACCTAAAGTCAGTGCTTCATCATGTTCTTGAGCTGATTCCAGGACTTCTGGTCCCTGTTTAGGCAAAATGTCAGGGCTTTCATCTATGAATACTTTTGATGTGGGTTCTCCAGGAATGTTAAATTCTGTGTCAGTGGTCTGGTCTTTCTCATCTTTCTCATCTTGTGAAAGGATATTTAATGGCATACAAGTTGATTGTGCACCTGGGATACTGGGTGAACAGCTCTTTTCTGGATTGTTCCATGTAGTTTCCTGAATATTTTCTGGATGGCATTGTATAAGTGCATTATTGTCTGGATTCTGGAGGTTGTTTGCATCATCCTCACCCCCTCCTGCTTCTGAAAGGTCCTCAATGGATTTCCAAGTGGACAGATTCGACTCCAGCATACCAGCCTCATTATTTGCCATCTTGTCTGGCAAGTCACAGTAGCTGTTGTTGTCCTCAAGGTCACCCATGATGTTATCTCGAGCCGAAATGTTGGGAGTTACAGACAGTCCCTTATTGTGCAGTGATCCAGCTATCTCACACAAAAGCAAATTCTCTGGCCTAAAGTCACAGCATGTGTCTAAAGACAAGGGCTCTTCTGGAACCCAATCTTCAGAAGAAACAGTCTTTTCTGTTATGCTACTTTGGGAATTCTCCTTCTTTGGTGAGATGGCAAGCATGCTGTAAGTAGAAGAGGACATATTTAGAGACCCAACACTTGTATCATCTGTGCTGGGTTGATTTTCGGTCAGGTTGTCTTGGTCAAGAGACTGTTCAGTTGGGGAAATATCAGCAGGAGTTAAGTTATCTGGTACTTCAGACAGTTCGGGATAGGCACAAACTGGTATGTTTGTGGGGCTACAGTCATCTTTAGGATAGGACAACAAAGGGACTCCCTTGTTGAGATCATTGGTTGCTGTCTCATCAAGCTGGAGTGAGGTATTCAAGAATTCAGAGTTATTTCCATTTTTCTGATCTAGATCTTTTTCATCTGGAATATTTATCTTATTATCTATGCCTGCTGCTGTGGCACCAAGCACACAAAGAACTGGCTTAGTGTATGTTTCTGATACTTCATCTAGTTCTGCTGAGCTTGCCTGATTTCCTGAGCCTTGAAGGTTTGTATGGACACTTTGTTGAGACACTACACAGCATACATTGTCTGTTTCTTCTGCATTTTCAAGATCTGTGCTCTGCTTATTCTCTTCACTTTGTTCCCTAATATCGCTTGAGGAATCTAGTCTCTTTGCACACTCTTCCTTTGAATTGGGTGTGCTTATGTCTTCAGCATGTGCTGTGCAGACTGACATATGTTGCTGAACTAATACATTTGATGGCCCAGAGGATCCAGAGGAAATCTCCATTTCACTCTCACTTCCAGAGGATTCTGGTCGTGCATGGATTACTGAATGCACATGGTCATCTTGTGCAGGAAATTGCTGTGCAAGCTCAGCATGTCTCTCTGTGCTGTACAGGTGGTCATCCTCATCTCCATTACAAGAGGTGGAATCAATTGACTCCTCTGTGTCATCTTGATAAGCAAATGACTCATCTACTCCATCGTTAATTGAGTTCTCAGAAAGTGAATTTAGGAAAGAGGCAGATGTATCCTCTTCATTTGTATCATCAACACCCCTTGCTCCAATCTTTATGGCTTCAACTTGCTGTTCCAAATCACTGTCATCATTTATGTCCACATCTTCATCTTCATCATCATATTCATCCACATCTCCCTCTTCCTCTCCAGCAGCATATGCATCAACATCATTTTCTGGCTCATCATCTGTAGGGAATAATGTTATTTCCATTGAATCTGCTTGGAATATCAAGCTAGCGTGGACCGGTAGCATCGATGCAGGAATCATCCCCTCACCACCAGGTCCATCATCCCTGGAGCAGCCATGGAAGAAGAGAGCAGAAGATCCCATCTCACCATACAAGCTGTTATTATCCGTGTCTGAAATCTCTGATGAACAAGTGGCAGGGGTCAGACTGCCTGTCTCTAAAGTGGTTGAAGCTCCTGCCTGCTGGTGACTGAAGGGAGAAGAACATGCCAGATCAGGAGGAAAGTCCTCTTCAAGGCTTAGAGGAGCATCATGTCTGGCAAAGTGCTCTGAGATACAGGCATTAAAGTCCATCTCTTGCTCCTGATCTGGATCATCCAAAGGCTGTGATATGTCAGGGGCTCTTGGAATTTCTGCCTGGACTAAGGTGGCCTCAGATCCCCCTTCCTCATGTTTTGAGTCTGTGGTTCTACCACTGCTGCTTCTGTCTGGGGAAACATTCTCTGTTACCCAGTGAGGCCTACAAGTCTCTCTCTTTGTCCTTTCCTCCTCATGTTCCTCACTCTCTGCCAACTCTGGCATGACAGGTTTACACAGACAATGCTCTCTTTCAGCCACGAGTCTGTCATCTCCCAGCTCATCCCCAATCTCAGAAAGAGAGCCCACATAGCAGGCAGGGACCTCCTGCAGTTCAGCTTCAGCAGTTAGATTAGGTGAACAGGAGTGAGAAGTGCCAGAATTATAGGAGGAGGTCCAACTGCCACCTTCAGCAGTAATGTAGGATCCGGATGGAGATGTGGGAGGGGAGCACAGATCAGACTCATCTGTTGGTGAACCAGGACCTGTGCTTGGACTGCTTGGTTGCCAGTGTTGCTTAAGATGTGAGCAATAGGCCATCTTAATTGGGGTGGAAGGGGCTGTGTAATAACGATCTGGGTCTAGTCCAGGAAGGACACCAATGCGTTGAGGATCAACTGGATAGGAGGGCTCAGAGAAGGACAAGGAAGGCACTTCACCCTGAGATAGAGACAGTGTGTCTCCTTCATCATCTGGGAAAAAGGTGCTGCTTTCAATCAGCCCAGTATCTGTTGATTTGGGTTCTAGAATCGGGCATTCAAGTAGCTGATCTAAATTTCTCTCTTGTTCAGGGGTTGGGGTCAAAGTCTTAACATGGTCAGATTTTTCAATCTCTTGACCAGTATCAAGTTTAAGTTTCTCCTCTACCCTAATCTGTCTCTCCACCAGAAGGGTAGAAGTATCTGAGTGAGGGGGTTCTGAACTGGATGATTCTTTACTTATCTTTTTGTCTGGAGGCACACCAATCTGTGTCTCCATGTTTTTCAGTAATGCTTCTTGTCCCATAACAACCCTTGCATCCATGGACTCAGGTTCTTGGTAGTCACTCTCCACTTCAGCTCCAGTTAGAACTTTAATCCTCTCCATTTTCACTGGCCCCCGTCTGCATCCACCTCTACCAAACCGCCCTGTTAGCCGGCCTACTGTGCGCCCATCTGATTCAAAGCTGGCACCCTCTGGTTGAGGTCGAGTAGAAGTGTTTGGTTTAGACATGACCAAGCGAGGTCCAAACAGAGATGTACATTGTGGGGAGAGCTTGGGTGGAGTGCTTGGAGATGGGCTGGAGGCACTGTCAGTTGGAGTTGAGGCTGTGGAGCTTGAGGCTTGCCTGGACAAATCTGAAAAAGAGGGCAATAAGGAATTTAGGAAATACATAAGCAACAACTTTGAATGCCATCTTCAATAAATCATAAAATATTCCTTTGTGTAAAGGGAAAAGATTGACCTTTAGGTGAACTACTTGTGCTCTTGTACATTTTTATCACTTCCTGATGCTGCAAACATGAATGCCTACTCAGTAATGCCATCAAAATGTCACATAAAATATTCAGTATATTACATGGAAAGGTCATCTACACTGAAGCAGTTTGGCTGGAGTGCTTTGGGTAGAATTTAATAAACTAAAAAAATCAGTAGTAAATTGCAAATTTCTGTAGACTTACAGAGTTTCCTATCCTATCAATCAGTTTGTGAATAAATACATCATCAAATCAACTTCGACAACCAAACTTAATCCTCCATCTCCAAATTTACCCCATCTCAATATATCCCAAAATATCCTAAAAGCACAAAACAAATTATCAAGCACTTAAAATTATTATCTATTTTATTATCTGTTAACAGCCATGCTTGAACAGTTGATTGATTTGGATTTGAATAAATGATTTCAGTCCATACAAAAAAAGGACTTGTTAAACTCTAATTTTAACATCCATGACTTGACTTTAATTTGGAATTGGGTTTTGCAAACTGAAATGTCTCAAGACCCTTTTTAAATCAAATAGATCATTAAACTATTTTAACAGCTGAATAGTAGAGTAGCACTGATAAACACTACATATTTTTTTTTTTTTCCATTTTGGTCCGGGTTGAGAACAACCCAGCATGCAAGAGTGTCCCTTTAAATTAGAGCTACACACCAGCAGCTTTTAGAGAGAGAATTTACAAAGAAGGACTTATGTCATCACTCCAGAGAGGGTAGTGATCGTGTAAAGAGCTTGGTTAGATAGTGAGAAGCAGCAGTTTTAAATGCCTGTTGAGTAACTGTCTCATGGAAGTAATTCCCTATTCTGCCTGCAAGGCAAACTTAGACTGACAACACTGACAGTAAGAGGAGAAAACTAATATACTGTCAGTAGAATATTTATGCAGGCACATACACACAATGTATTTATATCTATATACACAACAAAACCAACATAAAATGGTGTAATAAAGTGTTTGGCTACCACACACCTTCAACACAGCTTCAATGCACCTCGGCATAGATTATACAATCCTCTGATGATGGTGGTGGTGGGGAGCACTGTCTAAAATCTTCTATCAGTGTTCAACTGGGTTAGAGATCTGGTGAAGGCGTTCTACAAAGGGTTTTACGTCTAGTTTATGTGCAAACTGATTAGCCTAGGTATGTGCAAACTGATTAGCCTAGGTACCTGATCGGAAGGTCATGAGTTTGATCCCCAGCACTNAACTGCTCAGTTGTATAAATAAGATAAAATGTAAGTCACTCTGGATAAGGGCGTCTGCCAAATGCCATAAATGTAAACATACAATGGCTGATTATTTAAGCTAAGCACTGCAAATATGGTAGGTGTTTGGCTCAATGACATTGGTCAACATACCATAAGGGCCTGCTGATACCTGGATGATTGTGCAATATTTATATATTACACAAATATGGACACATATGAGCAATACCTCCATATGAGGTTGCCAGGGTTGCAGTTTTTACACAAAATTGGGCTAGATTTGGAACAAGGTCACGGGTGAAAAAAAGCAAGGCAGTTGGCGGCATTTTTCTGGGCTAGTTTAAAAATAATCAGAGGTTGCCAAGATCTTGTTTTAAAGCAAATAATCTAAATTACACTTAAACAATTAATTTCTGTAAAAATAGGCTATGGCAAACAAAGGGAAAGTGTAAGTGCAGAGAGTGTATCTACTATGTACAGAACCATTCCTGTTATAGTGGGAACTGTACACTAGCACACTAGTCTGAAATGAGAATTAAAGGCAGTACATAGTTTTGTTCTCAAATATGGAAAGTTGGGACATCAAGAGAACATGACGGAAAAGATGGACTTAAACAAATACTTGTGTTTTTTTTTTGTGCATAATTAATGAAGATCTATCGATTACTGCTCTGTCATATACCACCAACATTTTTGGGCTAGACTTTTTGTGTGGTTATTTAGATGTAGTTGGGATGAGAATTTTGCTGAGACCTGACAGCTCTGCCTCCATGCTTCTTTCTATGTCCTTCCTATTTCATCCTTCAGCTGGTCTATTAAAACCTGTTCTATTTTACAGATTGCTCTGTGTTTCGCGCAGTGTGTGTGTGTTTGTGTGTGTCAGATAGTCCCTCAGCTCAGCCATGTGCATACGTATGTTTTGCTGTGGGTGGTTTGTTGTGCTTAGTCATGATGCGAAATGATTACATCATCCTGTCACACCCGGCACATGGAGCAGTTGTTATGGGGTAGCATGAAAAACAGCACAGTGTTGTTGCCAAATTTTGTGTGTGTTTGTGTGTCAGAGAGAGAAAGAAAGAAAAGACCTCTTGCTTTCAAAAAAAAAAAAAAAAACCAACACGGACAGATCCTGAAATGTGCCTGCAATGAGCAAATGTTTGATATTGAGGGTTGCATTTGCTCAAGGAGTGCACCAACAGATGCAGCAGTCTCTCTCTCTCTCTCTCTCTCTCTCTCTCTCTCTCTCTCTCTCTCTTTCTCTCGCTGTCTCTCTGTATGCATGACCTCTTTCTTGAATGCCCTTCCCTACCAAACCCCTGCAGTTTACAAAACAGAATGTGCAGAAGGTGTAAGGCACTAATAAAAGATTATTTCTGGTTCTCTCAGCAGGCATAAACATAAATATTAGAATTAGAGTCAGCATTAGGTGTCCCGTCATTAGTCCCCCCCTCCCCCACCCCAAAATCCTCTTGCGCTTGCACACTCTGACATTCAGTGCTGCAGTGACTGAGCAATCTGAGATTTCTTGCTTAGTCACATTCATAACTGCATTTTGTGCAAGCATCCTCTGGATAGTGCACAAAAGGGGCCATTAAAAAAAAAAACACCCATTTCACTTGTACAACATTGTTGGTAATATAGTTTGATTTCTGTTAACTTCTACTGAATTACTTGTAAATTTACTACTGTGTATGTGTACATATTCTCTCTCCCCTTTCAATCACAGAGACACTCAGTGACACTCATAGCCAATCCTGGTTGTCTCATGTATGTGGAAGAGGTAGATAGCGCTTTCCACTGAGTGTTATACGCTGTCATTTGACGCAGAATGAGCAGCAGTTGCAATGTGGTTGGCTGGCTCGAAGGAAGCACGTGTTAGCCTTCACCCTCCCTTGTTGGTAGTATATAACAGGGAAGGGTGGGAATTGGTAGGTGACCAATTTGGGGAGAAAATGCGGGAAACATCCCCAAGAAAAGTACAGCAACAGAGAATGTCCTCAGTAAGGCAAAAACAAAAAATCATAGAAACATTCCTATCAATTTCTCTTACAACCAAAAACGTTCCTATGTTGTTATACCATTCTTAGAACACCCTGAATGCGTTCTGTGCTCTCTGTATACTCAGCATAAGTGACAGCTGGGAGTAAAATTAGGTGGGAGGGATAAACTCCAATATATATCAGTATCTCAACAAAGAGACTGTATTAGCTTTGAGCAATGCATTATATCACTAGGTCTTATCGAGGGCATATTCAGAATGCTTTGGGACTATTACACACACATACACACTGAAAAGACTGAAAGGCAGTAGCATTTGTGTTAATGTGTTGTGTTTCAAACTCCATACACCTCTACTGGCTTCATGCTGTGTTTCCTATGAATACCAAACAGAGTAAACAGAAAAGTTTTTGTGTAACTTGAGCTGAGATTGGATAATGTGTGCTTAATCTATCTACTTAAAATTTTCCACCAAGCACATTTTGGAGAAAAAGGATCCATAAATAATCCATCTTACTCAACGCGATTCTATTTCACATGTGATTTCTCAATCACTGCTTATGACGTGTTACAGACGTGTCAGTAAAGCAGGCTGAAACATATCAGCCCAAACTGAGATCAAATCTAGGGAGCATTTGATGTGACGTGACTGTCGCTGTATATCTAGAAAAGGAACAGTCCGAGCCTCACTTCTTCGTACCATTCGGTGTATTTTTCTTATGACTATGGTGCTGTTGTGCTTGGTTCCACAAAAATCCCAAATAATCCAGCTAAAGACATTTGTTAACAGCAAATAATTTGATGTGGATGTCGAAAAGATACTTTGTATTGATTTTTTAAAAA
>JAKKZN010000022.1:5867545-5879014 GCA_033441825.1 Pangasius elongatus | reverse complement strand
TTTGTGGCTTGCAATGCTTCCAAACAGTTTTTATGGAGGTGGTAAGAGTTGATTTTGAAACTAGACTCTTTGGCTAATTTTTTTCCCCCTCATCATCCTTCTTACTGTGCACTGTGTGGTATGCTCATAAATCCAATTCCTGGAAAATTGGAACCTTTCTAAACTTTTGAAACATTTTATTTGACTTCTTTGGTCTTCCATAAAAAGGTGTGCTACCTTGCTTTTTTATTATTCCGGTGGAGCTTAGCCTCACACTTTGATTGAAAATACCATAGAATAAAATCTGACTGGCGAAAAAAAAAACCTCAAACAGCCTTTTCTACATATAGATGAAAATAAAACAAGGAAAAGATATTACTGCTTTCACTGGCCCAACATTTCATTACATGTTTAATTAGCAATTTCTAAGGAAGCAATTGAGTTACAAGCTACAAATCAAGGACCCATGTCTAAATTCATGCTAGACAAGTGCAAATAAGGTATTTCTACACAGAAGTGCTTCTAATTATGCAAACTTGGTTCAATAAAGTTCTTATTGAGATCAATAAGTATACTTCAGACATTTCAGGACACTATAACTTCTAATAAGGAGCAGTCAAGCCCGAATGAATCCATTTCATGTCCTACTTAATGCTTCTTATTTCTCTATTTTTTTTATTGCACTTTTCCTCTTTTTCTTTTAAGTCTGAAAAACAACTCAATATGAGAAGGCATTGTAAGAGTGGAAAGCTAACATCTGTTATTTACTGGCACTCCATGCCACTAAGTCTGTCATGCAGAGTAAGCATGCTGTACTCAATTCTCGAGCAGAGTGCCAGCCTTTGAGAATGGTACATAGATACTACCGAAGGCTTTAGACCATTGAATACATTGAAACAATTTTTGAAAATCTGTATTGTAGCGTATCAGGTTTGTACTACTATTGTACTAAACAACAATTTGCTTAGGCCACAACAAATCACTCACGCACTATACTTTATTTCTCCTCCCCTTGTGACAAACAAAGCATACTTAAGTGCGTGAATATGGGCGTGTTTTTTTTTGGTTGCATAACTTGCAAATAAATAACACAATTTCCACAGAGAATAATCATGTTAAAAAGCATGTATGTTATGCCTGAGTACACAGTACAGTACTATATTTATAATGTACTTCAAATGTAGCACAAATTAATTATTAAATCTACTTGAATGCAACTTAAGTCGTTAAAAAAGCACTCAAAGGCACAACTAAATGCATTTAAAATAGATTTAAACATATCTTAATTACAATCTAAACACACTTGTCGTACATTGTCCCAAAACAATACATTTAGTATATGTATAAAGTGTTAACATATTAATTACACATTGTTTAAAAGTACACTTAAGTACACTTNGTCTTTTAAAAGGGACCTCCCATCCATTTTCATACATCTCCTCTTGCGTCCAGACCAGGAAGAAAAATAGCCCTCTAATTAACAAATCCCTAATGATATGCAAATGATGTTTGCTGTGTACTTACTGAAGGGGCTTCAATCAAATTGCCATATAACCAGAGGTTACCGCTCAGATTAAAAAGAGTAAATTCATTTACCCATCTGCTAGAATGAATAACTTTCACGGGTTTGAGAACTCTGGAGGACACAGAAGTTGATTGAAGAAACATCCATGGTCATTGACATTCTAGGCACATCCTGTTGCTTTTTGAGATGTTACTGCTGCATTGGCTGCTGAGATTGAAGATTGAAAAGTCTGCACTTGTTCTTCTTCTATTATAAAGGACACGATGTGGATATTTGTCCATCTACACTTGTAAAGAGAGAGTATTTTGACAGTGTCTCTATGTAAACATTTCTACTGCCTGTACTGTGCTGTATGTCTCAGAGTAAGTAATGGTAGGCAAGTTTTATATAAGTTTGATGAGTTTTTCTGTCTAGTCTCTGTGGTTTTATGACTAGTTTCATATTCTACTTGGCTTTCGGGGTTTGATTAATCTTTCGGAAATGTTTGAACTTGTTTATTGCTGTTGATACTGATGCTTGGGTGAGTGAATCTTCCCTTGGTGTATCTTCTTTTTCAAGTCCCCATGATATGAAAAATGGTGCTTTCAAGTTTTTTGTATGAGTATCTTGGTGCTGTAGACACAAATATAACAATAAATATAAAAAAAATGTGTTTTGCAAGGCTTCTAATGTGTGTGATGAAATGGCGAGCAAGCGAGGCATATGAAGGCACATTAGACTGGGTTAGACAGAATTGTCCAAAAGGCTTTTAAATTACTGTTTCTCAATAAAGTTTTATTTCATTGCCTCAGTGTCTTTTCCCTCTTAAACCTCTGGTTAGTCGAGTGCTGTCACTGCTGTGGGGAAGAAGTAAAATAAAACCAATACAGGCTGGTAACAAATTGTGTCAAAAAAAGTACATCAGCATATGGAAACAGATCAAGGCTCTCACGCTGTTACATGCGTGCATAAAATGGGAAGCTCTGGCTGTGGCAGATCTCACTGCTGGCTATGTTAAGTCACTGTGAGGAGTCTGACGCGCCCAAAAATAGGATGGATTAATGTGCGATCTAGCATCACCACTGAGCTCTGAAGAGCTGGAACCCATTTCTCTCTATATACCTTCTAACGGGGTCACATTAATGTATCGTGTGGCCCAAAGCTGATAAATATATGGGCCCCATCACCACTAGAGCACTATATGAGAGTTTCTACCTGGAGTCTTTATACTTTAATCACATTGTTCAGATTTATGGTGGGACAGAAGAATTGATACCAAAGGAATCTTACTCGTCAACCAACACCATAGCAAAGGAGTACAGTATTTTATTGCTACACTGTATGGTCAAACTTATGTGGACACCTGACTATTGCACCTATATGTGGGCCTTCCCCAAACTGTTGCCACAAAGTTAGTAGCACACAATTGTCTAGAATGTTTCTGTATGCTGTAACATAATGATATCCGCTAAGGGGCTTAGCCCAAACCTGTTCCAGCATGACAATGTCCCATTGCGCAAAGCAGTGTCCATAAAGACATGGTTTGCCAAGGTGTGGTGTGGAAAAAATTCAAGTGGCCTGAACAGAGCCCTGAGCACAACCCCATTGTACACCTTTGGGATGGATTGGAATGCTGACTGCACTCAAGGTCTTCTAGCATGATATCGGTGCATGAGCCCACTAATGCTCTTGTGGCTAAATGGACACAAATTCACACAGCAGCATTCTTAAATCTAATGGAAAGCCTTCTCAGAAGAGTGGAGGCTGTTAGAGAAGCAAAGGGGGATTTCAACTCCAAATGAATGGCACATGGTTTTGGAATTGGATTTTCAACAAGCACAAATGGGTGTGATGGCCACATGTCTACTAGTTTATATAAGCCATACAATATACATGTAGACCAACCAGATAGCTAAAATCAATACTTCACAGTAGATTTATTCCAGTGACACTAGAGTGAAATGTTTTTTTCTTATTTGTGCCCCACTGTCTAAACTCCTTCCCAACATTTGGAACAATTTAATACTCTCAAACTGTAATATTACAGCATATTGTTTGCTGAGAGGATAATAACATTTGCTTGCTGTTTCTAGTACTGATTAACTGTAGTAACATATTTAAGACAGCATTTATGTAATTTTTTTTTCTTAAACCATTTTCTATTTTCTTCACATATTCATTTAAAATTCATATTGTTCTAATGGGACTAAAGTCATGGGTTATCTTATGTTATTCAGTGGCCAAATTACAGGTGATTTTTCTGGTGCAGTCACCATATTTGGGACTATATATCTAGCTTTACTGCACAATGTAGGTGTAACAAGGGGTGAAAGATGGCTAAAATTAATACCTTACTTTGGGAGAGAATAAACTGTACGTTGACAAAGCTGATAAGCTGATAAAATAGGATGTGATCCATGTGCACTCTACCCCAAACTGCTGACCCAAGTAAATTTGTGTTTTCCTGAACATACAGAAACTGCTGAACTCCTGGGATTCTTATGCACACCAGTCTCTTGAGTTGACACAAAATGGTGTGAAAAACAAAAAGTGAGCTCCAGTGAATGGCAGTTCTGGGGGTGGATGTGCCATGTTAATGAAAGAGATCAGAGGAGAATGACCAGGCTGCTTTGAGCAGACAGGAAGGTTACGGTCATGGAAATAACCACTCTTTACAACTATGGTGAGCAGAAAAGCATCTCAGAATGCATACCATGCAATGCAAGGTTATCACTGACTTAACACAGTTCTTCCTCCTATAGTCAAGAATGGAGAGTACCAGTGTTTTTCTGCATTGTATTCTTTTGTGCCTATATTTTGGTACTCTTTATATCTGTTCTTTCTGAGGTCCCTGTTATGGTTTCTTATCCTGTATGACCACTTCATGACCACTTCATACAAGGGCTATTACAAATCGCAGCGCAATTCCTCTCCCTGTAGACTTCTGAATCTCTGTAATCCCAGTTTTCCAGTATATTTGGCATCTTATGGCTATGTGACATATGCCTGTTGCCACAGAAAAGGAAGCTGTGACTGGATTTTCTGATATAAGACCAAGACTAGCTGTATCTTTATCCTCCAGGTATACTGGAGAAGCACAAGCCTTTGGAAAACAAAACATCCTTGATCATAGGTCAAGTGTGACAAGATGTCTCATGAGTCTCCACTGAAGAGGGCCACATGAGTATCCTGTTTTGACTTGCAGAAACTGCCATGCTAGTAATTATCCTCACTTCCAATTCCCCTGTTTACAATTATGCTTTTCATCTGAAGCCCTTACTGATCTTCTGCTTCATGCATCTGTGCTTGATGCATGATTTGCATCAAATCTTGAATTCAAAGTGTCATCTGGCAGGCATCTGGGAGAAGGCGATAGGTCTCCAGCCCACCTGGTGTTTCCTGAGAGCATCTAATTTATGTCAGTGAGCTCTCCCCCTTTATGTGTATTTGCATCCTTTTGATTTTTAAATTGGCTAATTTAACTTCAGGAACACCCCTTATTCAATGCCTCTGTTGGTTCCAAGATGACACAGATATCTGTTGTCTCTGCTCCTCTGCTTCTCTCTTTGTCTTATGTGCATTCGAAATCTATGCAGAGATATTTGTAGGACACAGAAGAGCTTCTAAGGGGTGTACTGTACAAGGTATTTTTCACAAAGGTGTTTTCACTTGGCTCTATTCTTGCTGAGAATAGTTAATTCCTCTCCCCATAGAGCTCTGAGTTTCTGTAATCCCAGCATTCCAGTATATTTGGTATTTTAGGGCAGAAAAGTGTGGACTGAAACAAGCACTTGAAAAATGATGTAGTACAACCAATCACAAAACAAAGCAGAAAACAAAATTATCTACAGTATTGGCATTTAATAAAAGCTGAAAAAAGAGCTCTTTTATAGTTATGCCATCAATTTCTCTGCCTTCATTATATAATAATTTCACAGTTTTCTAAACCAGAGTTTGTCAGTTCTGGTCCTGGGGAACCTGTACTTTGAATTTTTTCTTACATAGATACTAGAAGGGAAAGTTTTGACTCTGCAGTAACTGAGAGAGTGAGTAAGTGAGTGAGTGAGTCAGTAAGTGAGTCAGTAAGTGAGTCAGCAAGTAACCAAGCATGTATGTTCCCTGGCTGGTGATCAGCACACTATCCACCACACTATCACACTGTCTTCCATATTGTGAGCAGACAGCAGTTTTTGGTCTTTGATCAAAAGTCAAAACCATACTTGAACTTCACCAACATCAGTGAGTTTAATAGTTTAATAATAAATAGTGTCTAAGAGGTCAAGACGTCTTGCTTGCAATCATTTAAAAGCAATCAAGATCTACTTTCCTCTTTCACCTTGTAAATCACTGATGATTTCACCTTGATGGTGTGAATATGAGCTCTCATTATGTGTGAAGCACGAGTACAGCCTGGACGCACGCAGTGCAATGATTGCCTGTGACAGATACTGAGTAAGGTTAACCCTTTCTAGCAGTACGCCGGCGTTCCGACTCTTTCAATCAGTATAAACAAATGAATTAATTTATCGCCGCAAGTCTGTTATTCGACGCTGTTGGGATTGTGTGTAAAATATCGTGGCTCTGTGTTTAGCTGCTGCTGAGTAGGGCAATGGGAAAGAGGAGGGATGTGAGCCTCCTGCTGGGCAAACAATTCACACCTGTACACAGTAACATAGGTACAGAGATAAAACAGACAGCACAACTTAAGCTTTTTTTTTATAGTAAAACACAGTATACGACTTCCACAATATAACTATAACATATAAACCTAGTAGGCTAAAATTGTAATACTTAGACATATTTACTGCAAAAACTGCAAATTCATAAAGCACTGAGTGTCTACTTTCATACGAAATTCCACTTTTTGGCCTCTGGGAAATGAGTGAAACCTCTCTTGCCTTACTATCTCATTGAATTTCATTCTTTTAATCATTTTAATTGATCTTGTTTTGTGCTAAAAGGACTAACAATGCAACACTCCAGCACTAACAGCATAATCGATTCAATTCTAAGATCACCTGGAGAGACATAATGAATGTAAAATCAAACTTTAAGTAAATGTTTTAAGCAAAACACTGAGTGAATATTTGACCAGATTATTATGAAATTTTTTATTTCATAAAATGTTTTCTTTTTTGTTATTTTAAATGTATTAGTCTAGACAGCATACTTGTTCTGTTTTACAACTGACTTAACAATTATCCTATAGGTCTTTGCATATTTATTTTATTTAACTATGTTTCTACGGTAGAAAGATTGTATGACTGCAAATTTCATTTATTCATCTTTGGTTATTAATTTTCCTGGGCGAGGTCGTGGTGGATCCTGGGGCACCAGTCCATCACAGGACACCATGACACATTCACACACCGAGTCTGATTGCGTAGAATTTAAAGAAAGACAAATGATGCTGTCAGTGGCTTCTCCTGACTCATCTGATGGGCTCATTTTGACCCATGGATCTGTGCTACACCATGAAAACATAAGCAGATTGTCAGCAATTCTCTGCGTTGTCCTCCTCATCTCCTTCCACTATTATGCATTGGTGTAACCATGCAAACCCACTTTCCAATCATACTTGGCTCAGATCTCATCAGAGATGCTGTTCACTGCCCTAATTGCTACAGATATCATCTTCAAAGAGTGATACTGTAGTTTGACAGTGTTTTCAACACAGAGAGGGAGATATATATATATAGAGTTTTAAAAGCAGTGTGTTCTCTGGAATGAAATAAAATTCCTCCTAAGTTTCATTTTCCACCTCTTCCTAATCCTAAAAGTATATGTAATTAAACCTAAAGCCCTACTGTTTCAGACAGATTGCAGCAAGGTGCTTTTTTTTCTAAGGATCAGTTCGCTAGCACTGGAGATGGTATAGCAATGTTGACACATGGAATAATTTGGGATTTAGCTCTTCTGCCATTTACCTCGTGTCACTCAGAGGTGCTTTTCCACCGGTCCACTATCTACAGCTCTGCAAATGATATTTTCCTCCATAGGTACACAGTAAGTGCCAAATATACTCATATGCATACCTGTTTAAAACTATAGTTGTAGGTTGGCCTTGGTTTTTGAATCATATATTTAAAATCACTGTAACACTGCATTTAAAAAATCAATAAAACTCAAATAGAACTGTAACACAATTATTATTCAGATTATTACCAAATATTTCTCTGCCATCAACAAGGTTCATACATTTGCCAAGAACAAGCATGGATTAACAGCTCAGAGACTCCCTAATTAAGCCATTTAAAATAATACTTTTTTTTAAATGCTAAATGGGCTCTCTTTTACATTGCAAATGTTTTCCTTTATCCAAAATAATCAGTGACTCATATTAATTTACTGTATTTATCTAAGGAGTATAATGTAGATATGGGGAAACAGTGTTCAAGGACAGCATTAAATACTAGCCTAAGAATACAATCAAAACGAAGGAGACATTAAATGCTAATTAGATCATTTTATGAAAAATGCCGTACAAGTGAAAACGAATAGTATACAAGCAGTTAAGGATTAAGGGTGTTGTTCAATGGGTCAGTTGGCTCACTGGCAGTCCTGGAATTCCAACTCTCAGCATTACCATCACTAGCTCTGAGCTTGGGTTGTTTTTTATTCAATTTTAAATGTACATTAAACGTAAAATTAAAAGAAGAAAACAAACTTAAAAATGCAAAAGAGATAAATCTATGTTTATATAAAACTATGCACACAGAACAGAGAGCAAAGACATGTAGAGGGCACAATAAGGCATAATGCAAATGAACCATTGGATGGGTGCAGAAGCAAGGTGGAAAAGTTGGGTTGAGTTTTCAAATGGGGGATGGAGGTGCAGGCATGGCGATAGAGGGGAAATGAGTTCCACACTAAAAGCCTATCTCTGATCATGCTGAAGTTGGTATGAAGGGACAGCAAGCATGTCAGAGTGTCAGAAGACCTGAGAGTGTGATGGTGGGTATGCAAGAAGGTGGGGGTTAGACCATGCATGGACTTAAAGAATAGAATAAGTTTAAGTTTCAACTTAAGTGCAACTTTAAGTGTGAGAGTAATATGTTTCTATGATCTGGTGTAAGTAAGAACCCTAGCAGATGAATCCTGCACATACTGCAGCTTGTCCAGACAATGGACTGGGAGTCTGTAAAGAATAGCATTGCAATATTCGAACCTGGAAGTAACAAAAGCATGGACAAGCATCTCTGCTGAAGTGAGGTAAAGGTAGCGAAAAACATTGCAATGTTCTTATGGTGAAAGAAATATGTCTTGATGATGTTTATAATGCGTGAATTATATGACAGTCTAACATGACACCAAAGCATGTAATATAACCGGGGATAACTGATCAGAAAATTAACATTCATCAAATCAGACAGTTAACCAGTGCAAGAGGAGGCATTCTGTGAATGGGGTCAGTGTAGTAAAGCTGCATATCATTAGCTTAACAGTGAAACTATATAATATACTGTATATATGAGGCAGTAATGCCAACCATTTTCCCAGTTGGTGTACAGTAAGAGTATGTTATGAAATACTGTGTCAAAGCAGCATCAGGTCCAGAAGAACCTGTATGTTCAGAAAACACAGAAGTCATTTGTAACCCTGGGTAGTTTCAGTATTGTGGCTTGACCTAAACCCAGACTGAAACTTCTGAAACTTCTGGACCTTGGAGGCTTTTTAAAAACTGGAGTGATTACTGCTAGTTTGAAGTTGGTGGGAACAGAGCAAGAAATAACTGAAGCAGGGACAGCCTTAGTTAGCCTGAGTGGGCATAATGAAGGACGACATGCTTTTACCAGACGGGTAGGCATGGGATCCAGGTAGAAAGTAATAGAAAGGAAAGGACTGATCCATTAACAGAAGGGGGACATGAGACAGGCTTATTTGCAGGGATAGAATATTGCAAAAACTGCATATCTATCTATCTATCTATCTATCTATCTATCTGGAGAAGAAGTCAGAGGAAAACTGTTAGCAGGTCACAGAAGTTTATCCATAGTAGAGATCTAGGCTTACTGTGGCTATTGCTAACGACAGTGGAGTAGTAATCCATCTTGACGTTTTTAAGTGCCTCATTGTACTATGAAACGTGCTCTTTATAGGCACTGTCAGGCCTGTATTCCTGCTGAGGCATTCTAATTGCACCCAGCTGCTTTCATACGATGGAGTATGGAGTACTAGTGAACCAAGGAGCAGGATGCATGAAGGTCACAGCACGTGTTCTGAGGGAAGCAAGTTGATTAAGAGTAGTAGAGAGGATATTATTGTAGTGGCTGACTAGGACCTTTGGGGATGGGGTTGAACACTCAAGGATTGCAAACTGCTCAAGCATTCTCATTAAGACTGAAGGACTATTTTTTTCAAGTTTCTCAAAGTGTGTCACAGTGCGTTAGGTTTTTGATTAATGAATAGGGTCTAGGCGAGTCAGCGGGAAAAGTACTGTCACTGAGGTTAAGAGGTGTAGTACCTAATGAGCACACAATATCTAAAGTTTGATCTCTATTGTGGGTGGGGAAATTGTTGTGCAATTTGTCAGCGTAAGATCTGGTTGATTAGTGAGAGAGCATAGCAGTAATAATATAACCCGACTCAATATAAATGGGGAAAAGTATGTATTTATATCTCTACCGCAAGAAAAAAAAGCACACAGAGAGAAAAACCCTTCATGAATAGCCCTCTGTGATTGGGTCTATGAAATATAGATGAGCCTAAAGCCATTGTCTGTAGTTCTAACTCTGTAGTACGAAAGGTGAATAAAGGATTCCCTCCCATATGTATTCAGGATCTCTGACACTGCTTACTGATTTCCATTCTTCCACTTTGCCTCTGTCTACTCTTTCTCCTGTCTTAATTGCAGTGTAGCTTTTTTTTTCTTTTTAATTTCTTCTTGTGATTCATTCTGCTTGACAGGTTTCCCTTTCCTCTGTCATTTGTCTCTGTTCCTCCATCTATTAGTATGACATACTCTGTCTTTCTGTCCCCTGTTTTTTTCATTCTCATTTGTACCGAAGTGACAAATCACTTTCAGATGTGACGGACGGAAAGTCTCACCCATGAGTGATGCGTAATGATAGGCACACAAACACACACTTCTCAGTCAATCTGGCTAAGTAACTGGGCATTGTATGGGTGGTGAAATATGCATCACCATTCATCAGGATCTGAGGATGCAGGAGGCAGAACCATTCCCTCACAGCCCAAAAGACCTACACCACTGGCACCCACTATATTCTCCACAGCTGGATGAACTCCTGCAGTGCTCAATGGAGACTAGGTTTCACTCTGAGGTAATTCAACACCAGTGATTGCACTGTATCCTCCATTTCACACATCCTGCTTTAATGAAATTCGCTCACTAGGCAGAAAAGGAAATTTAAATACATCATGAATCTTGATGAAGGCTTTCAGTCATGCAGCTCATTTTAAATTGTCTAGCAGTCTCATGAACATTTACGGATTTATTTCCTGTTTCCCTCTCGTCTGCTCTGACCACTTCTTCCTGATTATTGTTTTCACATATGGCTTATCCATTGTGTCTTGTGTTGACATCCCAGGATGTATTTATATTGTGTATTAGAGATGTATTCGAATAAGAATAAATTGTTCAGATACAGATACAAATAGGCAAACAAGGTTACAGCATTTGAATAGTGCAAATAATTTCTGTGTGAATAACCCTGCATTGTAACTCTATCAAAAAAGTTTGTGAAGAAACACTTTTGGCAAATAAGTAAATGTTGATATATAATGACTATATAAACAGTGATATGCTTGTGAGTCCACAAGTCTCTTCAGAATATACATTATATGGTCAAAAGTTTGTGGGCATCTGACCATCACAGCCATATGTACATTTTGTTCAACCAACTCCAGATTTAGTCCCCACTTTGCAGTTCCACTAGAATTTGGAGAGTGGCTGTGGAGATTTGTGATCATTCAGCCACAAGAGGATTAGTGAGGTCAGGCAAGAAGGCCTGGCGCGCAGCCGG
>JAKKZN010000022.1:5851622-5863721 GCA_033441825.1 Pangasius elongatus | reverse complement strand
TCTTCTTAAGTACATTTTACAGCAGCTGGAGTCCAATATGCTCTCATGTTAATGGCTGTAATTCCAAATGGTTAATTCAATATTTTTGTTAATCCCCTTGAATTAAAGTTGAAAGTCTACACTTCAATTACATCTTGATTGCTTCACTTCAAATCCATTGTGGTGGTGTACAGAGGCAAAATTACGAAAATTGTGTCACTGTCTAAATACTTATGGATCTGACTGTATAAGGAAAGGCAATATTAGCTGGTTATCTAACTTAGCCAAATAGTGTTAGGGTTTCAGTAGCTTGCTAGGTTTGCTAGCTAGATAGCACATGTTAATTCATACATGTTTCTAGCTACATAGGTAGGTTCTAGCAGCACTTAGATATATTAAACACAACCGGCAATCACTACTGAACATCTGATGTTACGTTGATATCTTACGTTGTTAATGTCTAACTTAGGCTCACTCAGCTAGCTGATGGTTTACCCATACAAGTGTTGGTTCCATGTGGTTTGGCAAAAAAGAACTGAGGACCAAGCACTGACACTTCTGAGCCCCAGTGGAGAGTCTGCATGGAGCAGAAGTAGATCACCTCCATATAACCTGATAAGGCCATCCCTCCAGATAGGAAGCAAAGGCTCTACAGATAGAGAGGAGAATCTTGTAATTGACCAAGAAGGCTGTGAAGGCTGCTGAAAAGTCAAGAAGAATTGCATGAAATTCTCAGAACTGGAGAATGTGGAAAATTACACTTTTGCAGTTTTATTGTAGCATCCACCACAAATAATTCATCAATCTGCCACCAGAGGGCAACCCACCCTGAATGTTAGGACTCTTCTTTGTTGGTTATCTTTAATAAATAATTAATGGAGGCAGTCGTAATGGACTTGTAACCTGAAGGTGAACCTGAAGGTCGTGGGTTTGAGTCTCAGGCCCGACAGGGATTGTAGGTGGGGAGAGTGAATGACCAGCGCTCTCTTCCACCCTCAATACCACGACTGAGGTGAGACCCTTGAGCAAAGCACCGAACCCTCGACTGCTCCCCGGGCGCCGCAGCAGCAGCAAAAAAAAAAAGGCTGCCCACTGCTTCGGGTGTGTGTCTGTGCACTTGGGTTAAATGCAGAGCACAAATTCTGAGTATGGGTCACCATACTTGGCTACACGTCACTTCACTTCACTTCTAGTAATTGTGTGCACCTGTTTCACATCTTAGCCCCTCACCACCTGTATGCAAACAGCTCACTTCAGCCACTTCACTTCATGACAGTATTGGACTCTTGCCTATGGTTCTGTCTTGCCATCGATTCTTGCCTTGCTTAAGACTTTGTTTATATTTAACTTTGTTTAGTCTACGTTTGTTGTTAGTGTTTTATTTAAATAGATTCTGTCTGCACATGATCAGCCTCTTCCAGCTGAGACCCCTATGTTAGATTTACATAGATTTACAAATGTTGAATATCCACAAATTTCGATAGCATTTTGGACATTTTGGACCACATCCAAAAAAACCCATTAACAATGACATTTCTGAGGGAAATTAGAACTCAAGGTTTCATAATACAATTAGAAATATAATTACATATAATTACATATAATTCTGTACTGACTGCTGGCAAATTTCCTATTTTCTGTTCCTAGAATAATTCTAGGGTATTTGCATTGGACCTCCAAGTAATTATCTGTTTACGAGATGTCCTTTTTCTTCTTAGCATCTAGAACCAGGGACAAGGCTTATCTTATTCAGTGTGATGGCCGAGCCTGTTTTTGCAACCTTGTTTCTGCAAGTCAGACAACATCATCCACTATCAACAAATGTTAGCAGTACTTGCTTTTAATTTAAGCAAGTAGAGAAAATGTATTTTCAGCCTCAGCTGACAGCCAAAACTCTGACAGATGAGTTGAATTGAAGTCTGTCTTCCATAAGCGACCATCTGAAAGGGAAGTGACACGCTACATTAGTGATGAAGGGATTACAAACCCAGTAGTACTTGTCCCATGTCTGCATCTCAAGAAGATTTCCTGAAAAGTTCAGAAATTTTCTCACAAACCTTTTGAATTAGTCAGAAATCATTAGAATATATGAATTATGGCTCTGGAATAAAGCCTATCAGCAATGTTCAACAAGGTGTGGATCTTATGTTTTGCATAGGAAGACATAGAAACCAAAAGTAAAAATCCGTAGTTCATTTCACAATGAACTTTTCAAATCAAATCAAATTCAATTTCAAAATTTATTTGTCACATGCATAACCATATACAGTACGACTTGAAATGATGTGAAATGCTTTGTACAACTGTTCCAACATAAAAGAAAATAAAGAAAAATATTAAATATAAGAAAAATATATACATAAAAATATATGAAGGGATTTATATTAAAAAATGTGTATAATAATATAAATATATATATGAATATATGGATCGTGGCAGCAGCAGTAGTCCGACAGTACCGATATAAAGTGCAAGTATATGCAGTTTAGGGCAATATGTGCCTTTTCGTCTAGAGAGTCATCTTATCTGTAGGCAAGAGTAATGATTTGTGATCTGATATGTTTTCACATGACAGAACAAACTGTCTTGACTCTACTGGTCAGGTATTAATGAGATTAACAATTTTGCACCGCCATCTGTAGCACACTGCAAACTCCCTTAACTCTGAAGTAAGAGTTTTTGCTCCAACCCGGTGAATCATACGATGTGTGAAAGTAACATGTGGCACTAATTCATGAACCATTGCCATGAGTACTTTGTTTTCCCCACCATAGCATCTGTTCTGTCTGTGCACACACCCACACAACTGTTCCACACCTAATCCATTCAACTTGATATTGAGTTTAACAAAAATATCTTTCACAGTGCAAGTTACTTCAAGTGAAAAGAAAAACCACTGGACAAATATACATATTTGGGGGGCATTTGAGATATCCTATATTTGATGCTAATTACAGTGGAAATTTCTCGTTTACTTTTAAGGTTGCCAGATCAGTGATTTGGTGGCTAATTTTATTACCAGATCAGAGCACAGCATTTGCATGCTTATGGTCCATGCATTTTTCAACAAATGGCGACCTCTGTGAACAAATTCTCAAGCAAAGTCTCTGCAAAAAGACTTTTTTTTTTTTTTACTTTGGCAAACAAATATGCCATCTCAAATTAGGCAACTTGGTCTTTGACTGGCACTGTGATTTCATGCACCACTGTCCAACTTTGGGCAATCAAACCCGACTCTTTACAGTTGAGTCAACTGAATTCTGTTCTACCACATGAAATAAGCCTAAGGTATAAATGCTCTACCACTCCAAGAACCAAATTGCAGTAAATGATGCATTAATAAGAACCACAAATACAAAACGAGTGATCTTAATCTCTCTAAAATCATTGCGTTAAAGTCAATGTAAATGCCTTGCTTAAAAAATGGAGAAGTCAGTTAATGAGCAGAATCTTTTTTAGGCCAAAACATTAACACATAAGCGTGTGATGTACATGTGCGATAACGTTTTATTAAGGATAACTGAGTAATCTCTGTTCTGTATCAGCAAACCTGTTATTCACTGATAAGTCATCAATAATTGAATTCACTAAATTCGCTTTAAAGTGACTCTTCAGCAAACCAGAATGTCTTATTTGGTAAATACTTTACCAAAAGTTAATTGTGTTAATTTCCTCTTGTTTCTATGGTTCCTTTCTATACAACCTTTTTCTGCTTCCTCAAAAGGAGGATCTAAGAAGAGAGGAAATTAAGCCAGGGAAGGAAACGATGAGTCACAATTTAAAAAATGAGAAGCATCCTGGGATATTTAAAGGGAACAGTGTGATTTCAAATAGATTTGTGTCATTAGTCATCAGGAGTAGGGATGAGGGAAGGCATTTTACGTTGGGGAGCTGGAATTTCAAGCTGCATACATGTGACATGAGCTATCTCCAAAACCACTGAAATGTCAAGGCCAATTCTTTAGTTTTTGCTATACACTGAAGACATTTGTGATTGAGATCAAAAGAGGAATATGAAACAACAGATCAGCATTTCATCTAGATGTGTTAACCAACTTAGAACATGGCGACTTTTGATTGGACCCACCCTTTTTTCAAGTGATCAAAAATATTGGAACAAGTGACTGACAGGGGTTTATTGTTGCCCAGGTGTGCCCTGTTAGATTGATTGTTTAAACAATTAATAGCTCTGAGTGTCTACTCTTTGTTTGAATCCTGGGTTTTGCCTGCAAAGACTGCATTTGTTAAACGAAAAAGAAAAATGAAATGAAGACCAGAGAGCTATCTATGTGAGAAAAGCAAGCCATATTAAAGCTGAGAAAAGCGAGAAAATCAATCAGAGCCATGGCACAAGCATTGAGTTAAATATACTTAAATATAATATACACTAAATATAAGCACTCTTGGAACAACACGTGTCCAAACTGTTGAATAAATTATATCTAAGGGTTGAAGTACTAGCCTTATTGAGGGCTAGACAAACTAATATAAAGACACCCTAAATGGAGTCTTTAATTAAATTAGGTTCATTTGCTATGCTACAAATCATCATTTCCTCTTTTTTAAATTGTATTTCTTTATCTGTGTGCTCTTCTGTAAAGGATATATTTTCTTATTTTTT
Source organism: Pangasius elongatus (assembly GCA_033441825.1). Lineage (NCBI taxonomy): Eukaryota > Metazoa > Chordata > Actinopteri > Siluriformes > Pangasiidae > Pangasius > Pangasius elongatus. The sequence goes on along the minus strand of JAKKZN010000022.1, from coordinate 5,859,121 downwards.
TAAACAAATGTGAAGATGACTGCCTCATCTGAAAGACGAATTGGCCCACTGTTATACACCATGTATTAGGATTGCTATGTTTTTTGAAACGCACACACACTTTCATCTGTCTCACAGTTATTAACATTCTCCAGACCCGTGAGTTCCCCTCACCTCTCAGAGCAGCTGGTCATCTGACTTATTTCATTTTTTTGCTCATGGAAGAGCATCTGCCTCTTTCATTTGTTCTTTCATATGATTTCTTGGATATCACCGTTGTTCTCAGGGTCAAATAGCATAATCTGAATGTGATAATTGTGCCTGAGACAGGCAAAAAAACTGACTATTCCTTTCAGTTGGACATGTTAAGGCATATAATCCCTATAGAGTGACCAAATATGCACTATTTGTTCTATTTCAAATGAGACAACAGCATCTTTGTGGAATACCATTAAAAGATCAACATCAATATTTTATTTAAGACCCATTGTTTTATTCACAAAATAACCAGAATCCTAAAAGGATTTTCAAAACCAACACCTGGGGATTTCAACCTGTGGGACGCATATCCCCTAGGGTGGCGTGAGTCACCATCTATTATTGGTGTACGGAAAAGACAGAAGTATCATGAAAGGTACATAAAATATGGTTTTATATGCATCACGCTAAATGAAGAATCATGTCTACAGTGTGTTATATGTTTCAGAGTACTGGCACTATGACGTTTAAAACCTGTAAAATTAATTACACACATACAAACTCATATATTCACACAAATTCATATTCATGCATCCTGTGTATCTAGAAGCCTCCCATCTTCTTTCTCCTTGATTCCTTAGTACATTGGAATCAGTACATATTTCAAGATGGTGGACTTAGATTGACTTTGGGGTCATGAGCTGAAGGAGGAATCAAAAAGGCATCAATTAGTGTTTGGGGAAGTGCCCTGGACTTTGATCATTACTTTGCATAGTCTTGCTCCAGACTTTTCCCCCTATTTTCTTTGTTCTCTGCCTGTTTTGATTACTGTTTTGACCATAGCCTGCTCCATGTTTACTGATTTAAACTTGTCTAGTTTATGCCTGTGTTTTGACCATCTGACATTTTGCCTAGCTCATATTTCTGACTTTACTTAGCCCTTTTGTTTGCTACTACATTGGTTTTAACACTGGCAACATGTAGACACACATTCACACACTTTCATACCTGAGGGACAATTTAGCCAGCCCACCTTCCTAGATGTTTTTGGGAGTTTGGAGTAACCAGAGAACCTCATGGACAGAGAACATGGACAGACCGTATCCTGAACTCGGGACCCTGGAACTGGGAGGCAGTAATGATACCCATATACCTCTGTAAGTTAATATAGCTTAAAAGATTGCTAATTGTATCACATTTTCTGGTTATGTTTTTATTTTCAGAACTACCTGATCAGGAGTGTGATGTCATGGTGACTGATACAATGGGAGGATAAAGCGTCGTTTGGAAATGGAGAACAGCCTGATGAGGAGGGTGTGTGTTGTGTGTGTGCATCTGGAGTCTGTTTCTATGTCTGTCTCACAAGCTGAAGACCCAAGAGGTGTCAGTGTAGTATAGCAGGCTATTATGAGACTGAAAAATCAGAAGTAACTGTGGCACATTAAAAAGCAAGAATGCATTTGTGAGAAACAACCTGGTAGATTATTAAAGAATACAGAGGAATAGGTATAGAGAAGAATATTTTCATCTTGGGGGAAAAAAGGACAAAAGATGGTCAGGTTGTGATTGGAATAAATATACTGTATAGACCTTTTGGGTAGACAGAACCAACCGATGCCAATCCAAATTAAATTTCTATCTGATCAAAGGTGGGATATAGAAGAGTAATGGCCATGTAAACCTTCATATCCATTCAGAATATGCTGCATATGCAATATGAGTAATATTTATTAAAAATGTTGCTGAACAGAAACACATGTTCTTGCTTATTCTTTAAGAAGTACATTTGGATGATGTTTTCCTGAGCCTGCTATAATTTAACACAATATGAATTGACACCTAACGATAGAGAACTCCATCGTTATCGGCTTGTAACACTCTACGAGGATTTACATTTTTTTTGTTAATTTGGTTATTTTGACAGATTGTGCATTATTTTGCATAGGAATATATACGTAATGTGCAAGCAAACACATTTTCAATAGATCTGCAAATCCATGGCTTACATAAACAGCTCGTTCAGCATTCATAATGGGAATGAATAAGCTTGATGGTGTGTGGCTTATCTACAGTATGAGGAAGTTTGATCAAGTCCTTGTTTGTTCTCCATTCCAGTGGCCGGCCTAAAAGATTGGCTGCATGAAGTTCCCTTGAACTGAAATTACTTCTGAAATGGAGAGAGTGGGTGGAAGAAGAAGAGACTAATCTTTTCATTTCTTGCTCAATGACACTCTACCACAAAGATACACACACACACACACACACACACACACACACACACATACATGCACACACAGAGGGCCCTGATCTGTCCCATTAACAGCCTCTTTTGAAACCAGACACATTGCTCAAAACCAGTGATTTTCATGCTCAGCCAAGTGATTTATTCCTCTCTTCTGTAAAACAAGGGTGAAGAGACATGACTGAATAAGGAAATTAAGCAGACTTTCCATCTACACATTGTTTGCAGCATTAATAGCCGCAAGCTCTGGTAAGTTCAAGCGGGGTCATTTCATGTTCCGTTTGCTTGCTCTGAAAGGCAAACAAGCGGCAGTGTGTAAACAGCAGGGTCTAATTGGGATCAGGCTTTCTCTATCAAAACCTGATGTAATACCACTCGAGTTCACCTCTGACAAAATGAGAGGCCCAAGTGGTTTATGGAAAGATAATGTCAAAAAGGTGACGACACTGCAGACAGCGGAGAAGTGTGCAATCAGGCTTCAAGCACAGAATTTAAGCACAGATATTTTATAGGAGCTTGAGGATGAGACACTTTATGATAAACGTTGGGTAGCATGGTGGTGCAGCAGGAGCCACTGCTGTCTCACAGCTCAAGGGTCCCCGGTTGGATCCTGAGTTTGGGTTACGCTGTGTGTGTGTGGAATCTCACGCGTTTAGCCATTCAAAAATGTGATAACCCATCTCATTGTGTTAAGATACTTAATCTTATGCTTACAAGGTTTATTTGTTAACCAAAGTAACAGGGTTGAAATTTACAGGGTTGAGTTTTGTGTGTGTGTGTGTGTGTGTGTGTGTGTGTGTGTGTGTGTGTGAGAGAGAGAGAGAGATATCCTGCAAGTTATTACAGATGATTTATTTGTTTGTCCTTTTGCACTACTCACTACACACCGCCTTGCTGAACAGTCATCCACTTATAGATCATCTTTTTTTTTTATCATTGTTCTACTGTTGATTCTCTTCTCCTTCTGAGAACACCTTAGTCTCGGCATGTTTTAGTTGTGCTTACAGATATTACAGCCTGCACCTCAGCCTTTTGAAAACAGAGCTGTTAGCCACTTGAGCATGTCCCTTAATCCATCGGAATTCATCCGTCTCCATTGTTGTTCCGTCAATGTCTGGATGGAAACGTAGTGTAGCAATCGATGATTACCTTCCCTAGACCACATTGTGATTATCTTGTGATTTGCTCTGTATAATGTCACTAAACTACATCTATCAGAATATGGATCATGTGAGGAATAAACATATCTTGTCTGAGAAGCAAGATCATTTCACAATGGATGAAATGAGCCATATCTGGACTAGTAAACTCCAGCACACGCCACTAAATTATGAATGTGTCTTGTAATTTGTGGCCCAGAATGACCTGTTCCACCGGATTGCTTCTGGTACCAGTTGCAGATGAAAAAGAAAGACTCCCATTTAAAGTCGTTAATTACCACGATGAGTAATTACCTGTGGTATTTTCACCTGCGAGCATTTCTACACCTCAGAGACATTTGGATTTCACACCATTGTGATGCACTTCTGATGAAATGGTTTCTTTTATTGCCTATTCTCTCAAACTGATTTGCCATCAAGTTTAACCCAACCCAGACTCAGCAGCAATTTATTGCGTTTTTTAATGCATTTACTTTCCTCAAAAGCAATTTGATTGGTTACAGCTAAGGAGTGATTTGATTGGCTGCGTGCTCTCCATTAATAATAATAATAATAATTATTATTATGTTGCAAAACCAAAATATGAGCCAGCCTTCAATTTCCACTGCAGCTTATGGTAAAGTGTAGATGACTCTGGACTCAACATCAATAGACATTGGTGTTGGTCTGAACCTTGGCTTCTGTTATTATCTCCTAACTTGCTGTATGTTGCTTTACCTTATGTTACAGTACATTTTTGTTACATCAAATCTGCCGGTATCTGACCTAGTAGACCCTCATGTCCTTATGATTCTGAACTGATTCACTATTCAACTGCTTATTGCATTCACAAATGACCATCAACTTGAACTGAATGTAAAACATAACAATGTGAATGATTGCTTTCAAACTTTAACGTCCACAATTGAGTCGCTGGCCCAACACAAGGTCAGAGCAGTATAGTACAACAAGTATTGACTTTTGACTTTAAGTGGATATGCATGGAGGAGATAAATATATTCTTGGGTTAGTACTTCTAAGTAAGCACCCTGGGGTCTGTTTGTACACATACAGTATTTTTATAAATATGCATGAACCACGCATATACACATTTCTATGCATATAATGTGATATATCAAGTTTTTCTTTAGTGTGAGGATATGTGTATATTTACTCACACTCCTGACCATGTGTGTGTAAGGAAAAAAATGTAATAGCAGGTAAACTGATTATGAGGAGCATTCATCCCACTTATCAATCATATCAGCATAATTGAGAGTGTAATTACTGTTTTTTTTTCCACATCAGGGTGCAGACAGGTGACAGACGAAGTGCAAATTATAATTGTATAAAAGACGCTTTAAAATATTGATTGGAATGATGCACTGTTCGAAGATTTGGCTCATGCAGCTTTACAGAGGGATGGATGTATTTTTAAGGAGCACACATACATCTGTGAGTGATCAGTGCAATTTTAGTTTATCTCTATTCTAGCATTTTTAGCCACAGACACATTTCCAAGAGAAATTGAAGATAGGTCTGGCATTTCCCATCTAATATGTGTCAAATAATAACACATATGCATTCATATTGCTCACACTGCAATATATTGCATTTCCAAAACTGGCAGAGGAAAAGACAGCAAATGACAGATTTGTACACCATCAGAGGTTTTCTAAATGGAACTGTGGCAACAGAACGCACACGTGTACTCATAAAATCATAAAATCATTAAAAAACTGTATTTGTTTATTAGACAAACCACTCTTTAAAGTACCAAATAAACCACTTTAAGTTGCTCTACTTTGTGCAACAGTATCTCTACTTCACTGTCAGTGTTTACTATATATGGTGTTGTTTGCCATATATGGCGATTTGGGGGTGTTTCTTTATGCAAGCAATTGTGGCTGTGAATGTCCATTGCATACAGCGGTGTGTACACGTGTGATAAATTTTCTTGTGTGTACGAGCAGTTCTTACACACAAATCTAGAATTGTTCTATGCACAGTTTGACAAATGAGATCCTGATTATGATGGTATGGCAGTGGGGATGTTGTCGAGCACCGGATATGAATGGGAGGAGTCACGGAGAATAAGTGGGTAATGAATGATAGTCTACACCTGTTTGTGGTTTATAGTAGCCTATTTATGTGATTCTTTTCCTCCTCAGTAGGCTGCCAGATGCACGAGAGCAAGATGGAGCTGACCGTATCTGCTCTGACCTGACCTGACCTGACCCAGGCTGAGCTGAAATAGAACTGGACAGTGGGACTCTGCAAGTAATATTTTGGTGTGAGTGTGCATAAGACTGCAGAAAGGCATAGTGCTAAAATTCACTCATTAATAATAATAATAATAATTAGTATAATAGCTCTGCTCTCTCCATTCACTGCCTCCTGTGTCTCATTCCCCACCTTTTGACCAGGTAGCCCCATGGTAAAACCTAAAAAACCTCCAGTTTTGTGCTGCAGACCCCCCATGCTTTTGTCCATCTGGTCAAACGTTGCCTCGTTCACTTTGTGCATTGCTTGCGAAATTATTACATTGTGTTACACATCTACTTAATTGATCATGAATAGAAATATGAAAGTGTTCACTTATTATCAAGTGTCCAATTTGCAAAGCCAAATCATTAGATTTACTCCCACAAACAAATTGTGACCAAATTTGGAGGGAATCCACCACACACAAACTGAATCAAATTGTATTCCAGGTACCAACCCTTTGCTGCTGGTTAAAGGTTTTTCAATCTCTCTGCGATTTTTTTTTCTCAGTTCTTATTAACTCCAGCTTTAAGGGAAAGTTGAGGAAGTCACCTCTGCTAATAAGACACTAGTAATGGTAATCAGCACTCTAATAGTACTAGAACTGAAGAAGCACATTGGCCCGAATACAAAAGACTCTTGACAGTAGCATTCACTCAATAGTGAAAGACGAGAGAGAAAAAAAAACTGAGAAGAGGATATGGAGTGTTAATATTAGGCACTAGTCATTATTCCAAGGAAGAATAATCGAGAAAACTAAACACCCATGCCATCTGGAAGAGTGTAAAAAGACAACTTGGCACCAAGTAAAGGCCCTAGAAAAAGAACACTACTGGCTAGTTATTAGTTAGCTAATGATACCTAATTATGTAATAAGATGAGAGGTATTCTCACAGTCATTTAACAGTGATGCATGTGTAACATGTGTGAGTGAAAGGCAGGATATAAGTGGGTATAATCAGCAAGTCTTTTTTTTGGGCAAATTCAAAAATCGTAGTCATGGTCCTAAGCGGAGATCAATGAACAGGCAGGCAGTATCAAACAAGGAGTATCCATAATCAAAAATGAACACATGAGAGAGGGTCAAATGAGGAGGGCAAGAGACAACAGGGTAACCAAATTAATACAGGACTGAACTTGGGAAAGGTGAAAACATTAGAGGAACCAACCAACTATAAGACAGGGGCAGAAACAAAAGCAAAACAACCAGAAGCACATGAACTCAAAACAAATCAAACGAAAGCGGTGCTTTTCAGGCTGGAAAATTCCTCTCTTGTTACTTACCCTTCCTATTCTCCTCACTGTAAATCACTGTAGTTACATTATAATCCATAGTAGTTCCTGAAAAGTACGCATGAGATGAATAACTTGAAATATAAAGCTTTATTTACCACAGACTACACCATTTGAACTTGAAAGTAAGTAGTCTATTTAGACTCTATTTCAATATTTTAAAATGTTTCCACAAACGACTCATATCCTATTAATCATTCTAGATGTGAATTCCAACATTTGAGAAAATGCTCTGCTTTTATCAATAAACCAAGTAATTGAATATGAATTATGTGGTTCATAGAAGGCTATACAATAATTTAATGATATGACATTACAAAGTAAGAATCAGACAAATGAGAATAATGCAGATAGACGTCTGAGTTCAGATTATATCAGTTCTA
>JAKKZN010000022.1:5800910-5811783 GCA_033441825.1 Pangasius elongatus | reverse complement strand
GGGGATCGGTGTCTTGCTCAAGGGTCTCACCTCAGTCGTGGTATTGAGGGTGGCAGAGAGCGCTGGTCATTCACTCCTCCCACCTACACTCCCTGCCAGACCCGAGACTCAAACCCACAACCTTCGGGTTCACCTTCGGGTTACAAGTCCGACTCTCGAACCATTAGGCCATGACTGCCCCCAACTTCTGCCCCCAACTAAGCTGCCCCCAACTAAGCTGCAATCCATCAATGCAATGTGCATACACACCAAACTTTTGGTCTGAGAAAGCCACAATGCCTTTCTTATGTTATGAATTTAAAAGCTTAATTGTTTCAAGATGGATAATCTGACATTTGATCAACTTTACTGAGCATTTGTCACTACGGGCCATATTCAGAGTTAAGATAAACATGCATAGTGATAATGCTTCGTGCAATGCTCAGTGAGCACAAACTACTGACCAATGCTGTGAATGGAAAGAAAGTCAACACACTCTGAAATATGCTGAAAATATTGGCATGATCAAATAAATATTTGGTCTAGAACTAAGTGTTTAATTGTTTTCCAAACAATGTCTTATTAATAGTACTATCATATGGAAAATCCATGTGAAAATATGTTCTCTTTTGCACTTACATGGATATTGCTGAACGGCAACTTAAAAGATTTGTTTCATGCAATTTCATGCAATCAACAAACAACATAGACTAGGGCAGAAACAAGATCAAGAACCAGGATAGCTACCAAAATACAAAGGCTTTCAATGAACACAGGGCATATACTTAACAAAGGGAAGGTGTCGTGAGGGTGCTTATCGTTAGCCTCATAGCATAGTTGCCCAAGTCATTTTTGACCAAATATGACTTGGGCAATTATGCTATGAGGCTAACGTTATGTACTGTGTGTATGATTGAGTCCAGGTGAATACAGTTAGTAGTCGAGTGAACATGAATGCGAGAGTGTCTGTAACGGCTGTGAGTTGTAGTCCTTGGCGGCCATGACTGTAGGCCGCACTGTATTCTGGGAGTTGGAGTTTGACTCTGATTCTGACGTTGACGTGACAATTTATGTTACCACTATCACATGGATAGTTTATATTCTAACATATTTGCTTTCTTACATGAATATTGCTGAATGGCAACATTGCAAGATTTCTGGTATTTCTCCAGGTCACATTAGAAAGGAGGTTCTGCATGGAAAACCTAAAGTTAATGCATGTATGGCCCAGAAGCATTAAAACAACACAATTAAAGCAAGCAAGATTGATTCCACTTTGGTTTTGGATGGTTTTGACTAGAAAAAAGTACCGGTTCCATCAAGCTTCTCCAGTCAATTTGGGATTCTATGTAAATCAATCATGAAAAGCTAGTTTGGTGTTTCTGATCAGGGAAAATGGAGGGTGGCTAGGCCTAAGTTGTATACTATATAAGGGAGAAAATGTCTCGGATTGTATGGATGTGTCTGTGCTTTTCCAAACTTCCAGAACAGAGAGGGGTGACGTATCAGTATATCTAACAGTGAAGGGAGAGAGAAGGAGAGAGAAGGAAGGGCGGGGGAGAATAAGGGACCTACAAGTCCCAAAATATCATGTCGAACAGGAACAGGATTCAATCGTGTTTATTGGCATCTGCAAACCAGAGGGAAATTAAATTCTACTCCCCTGGTATATTGCTTTTCTGGCCTGCTTCTGCTCTCTCTCTCTTTTTTTAGTGTTAGGCCAAGTAATAAGCACCTTCCAATGCCTCTAATTTCCTTGGTAATATGTGTTTGTGTGTGTGTGTGTGTGTGTGTGTGTGTGTGTGTGTGGGAAGGTTTTGTTTGTGTGGGAAGAAAGTGGACAGTGAATTGCCACTTGCTTCATCTAATCATCCAGGATTTTGACTAGTCCTCTGTTCAACCTATACAATATCAAAAACATATGCATTAATGCATAAGTCTCTGTGAATGAGTTGTTACTAGAGAAATTTACAACGCGAGCATTAATATAAACCTGTGATTTGCCTGGCAGCCAGAGCTAATTTAATCTTCAATCAGCAAGTCAAGTAGATCCACCTCACGCATATTCTTGTTATATTCTTTCACCACAGCAGAGCAGGAGACGTTGGGGATCAACTTTTGTTTGCCATCCCACCTGTCAACCTTGGTGACTGGCCAGAAGTGTCACTGAGCGGGTATCATACCACTTCACAACATGCAAGGTATTTTCTTCAACCATAGCCATCTTCTGTTCAAAAGCTCCACGACCTGTTCTCTTCAGCTGAGCATCGCACATCAAGTTGACACCTGCTAGTCTGTTTCCATGAACAGGACCAGTGCTGTGAATTCCCTGCTGAGCCAGTGTGAGTACAAGAGGGACACTCATGAACCAATTGTCAAAGAAGAACTTCTAATTCTCTTGCTTCGGTATAGGCTGGGGCAGGAGGCTTGTGCAGGACACTGTCAGAGCCAGCCAAGACCATTACCTTGTAGCCCCATTTCCTTGGTTTTGCTGGCGGGTATTGCTTCAGTTTGTTTCTTCCCTTGAATGGGACCATCTGCTCATTTACAGTCAGCTTCTCATCCATTAGGTTCGTCTTCAGGTAAGATGTGTGACCAGTGGTCGGATCTTGTGGAGTGGATCCACATTTTTCTTCTGTCTCTCTTCATTGTTGTGGAAGTGATAGAATTTTTTGATGGCCTCCCATCTATTCAGTGCCATGATATCAGCTGCTTGGGCCACTTGGCTGGCTATTTGCCAAAATATGCGAGTGCCTGGTAATCCAAACAATAACATGTACACCACAGTACCCAGGAACTGCCCCGATTCCTTAGCATTGCGATTAAGGGGCTTGTTTCAGTCGCAATGTATAGCATATACTGCTCTACAACTACTTCCAGAATGTCTTCAGAAAAAAACACTGGAGGGGGGGACATGATCATCTGATCTTTGATGGTTGCCCTGCCATTCTGGGTAAGCAGTGAAGTTGGCATTGTAGGACTGTGTTCTCCAACAAGGTAAGAGTGGAACATCATCTTCTGGTATGTCATCAATATCTTCATCCAGGCTCATTATCAACAGACTGGCCATCTGCAGGAAGCATAAATTTAGAATGTGTCATATACCTCTCCACCCACCAACGTGCATGCACACATGCACACACACCCGCACACATCACACATGATGTTACTCAACTGATTGACCCCTGACCTCCTAACTGCCTCTCATACCTGATTCTGGTGTCCACACTTTCTCACTGTCACACTCGTCAAGATCACTGTACTCAATATCAGAAGGAATGAACCTAACTGCTCGATCATGGTCCTTCCTCACATAAAATGTTACTGTGTCCATTTCCTGTGAATATTAGTAGATAGTAAACCAAACCATTGACTATGGTCATAATTATGCATCTTAACACATGTCCACGCTTTAGCATGATATTGCCCTAACAAAAGTGGTTACTGCACAATGTTGCCCTGAGGCAACGGATGAAAAAACACAGATTTAGTATATAAATTAAAACAAAATATGTCTTTAAACAATCAAATATACTTCTTTCCATACTGATGCATATGCAAATGTTTTTTTTTTTTCTAAAAATGTTATTTCAATTTATGCTGCTATGGCTCCTGAAAGGACTACTCTACCCCAGACAAAATTTCAAACCCACTTCAGCCCCTCATTTGATTGACATGACAAAGACATGTCTTTTGATATTATAATTCAAAAAAAGTAAATAAATAAATAAAGAGCGAGTGAGAAAAATTAAAGAGCCAATTAACAAAAAGGTGGTTTGTTGCCTGAGAGCAACATCATGCCATAGAGGGCATGGTGTTTTTTTTTTTTTTTTGTATCTGTTATGTAATTTTATTTAATGAATAACAGATACAATAAATAAAAGAATTAAGAAAACTTTTGGTTAGTGCTAGTAGCTTCAACTCTGTCAGAAAAATAGTAAAATAATTAAATAAACCAACTAACTAACTTGGGGAAATTAGTTATCCCAGCAAATTATAATAGGATAATAACTGTAGCTAGCTAGGTTTTACTTGAGGATTTCCTATAATATTAGCTAGTTTTGCTTTGGGGATAAACATTTATATCATGGCAGCTGATATTTTTGTTGTTTGTTGTGAATTTTAGAAAGTTTGTTTGAGTTGTGACGAGCAGGAGTGAGGGGCCAGGCTGTGAGGACGCACGCTTGGAACTGAGTTGGCTAATCAGTCGGAAAGAGGGATAAAGGAGTGGCTGGAGACGCCGAGAGAGAGAGAGAGATGCATGTGTGTTTTGTGTTTTATGCTATGTTTGTTATGTTTACGATTATCATTATGTTTAAGTTCACTTGGTTCCCGCCTCCTCCTTGCCCATCCTCGAAATTTGTTTATATATATATTTGAGAGAGAGAGAGAGAGTGGTTAGTAGGAAGTTTATGTTTAATTATTAATTATGTTTAATCCATTTTCCCTTGGTTTTGGGTTAGTTATGGAGTAAGGGAAGGAATTGTATTTTTGTTTATTTTTGTTCATTAGTTCATTTTTTGTATAGTTAGAGGGAATTCTGTTTATTATTTGGGCCTGGTCAGCTTCTGAAGCTTACAACCACTTCCTGAAAATAAAATAAAATGCAAATGAAATGCAATCGTGGTCTCGCCACCCCTTTATTCACCTTGCATGTTGCATCCTGACCTAGACTGAGGCATAACAGTGACTCATGGACAAACCAGTTTGTAATAGATGATACACGTATATATTTCTCTTCCAAGCCAGAACATGTGAACTGTATAAGGGAAGTCTTCCAGAAACCAGTTGAACAACTCCCAGAGGACCTATACACCAGCATAAGCTTGAGAAGTGTGAATTCCGTAAACCCACTGGGACATGAGTGAGGTATATTCCCGACACTCTGGAGGGTGAAGATGGACAATACAAAGGTTGTCATCTCATTGCCTCAACCCTGTAATGTCAAGGGGTTACAGAGATTTCTAGGATTTGCAATCTATCATAGAAAAGCTCATCTCAGGTTTCAGCTATGTGGCTGCTCCCGTCACATCACTCCTAAAAGATAAGGCAAAATGTTTGAAATGGAATTAGGAAGCCTCAGAGGCTTTTCAGACCATAAAGGAGTGATTCACAGTGCTCCAATTCTCTGTCACCCCTTACCCATCTTTGCCGTTTGTCACTGAAGTAGATGCCCTATTAAAGCAACACTAGAAGAGTGGAGACACTGGCTAGAGAGCTCTGAACACCCCTTATTCTTACTGATAAGAAAAACCTCGAGTATGTATACTCTGCAAAGAGACTGAACCCCAGCCAAGCCCACTGGCCTCTTTTCTTCACACTTCAAGCTCAATTACAAATGGATGCCCTCTGCAGAATTCACAAAGGGAACAGAGAATCTCGACCAACTAGCAAGCAGTCTTGCCTTCAACCTGTATAGTTACTTTCATCCTTTGGGAGAGCATGGATGAAATTACCCGAGCACAAAATAATGAACCGATGCCTCCTGACAAAACATCCATGTGAGACCAGCTTATCCAATGGGTCCACACATCTCTCTGTTCAGGTCATCCCAGTACACAATGCACAAACACCTTGGTCTGTCACTGGTTTTGGTGACCGAGGACATTGTCTCAGACAGAATGATCTAATTCACTTCCCATGTCTGGAAAGCATTCTATCAACAACTCAAACTCAGTATCAGTTTATCCTCTGATTATGGTCCACAGTCAAATGGCCATGTGGAACAATTAAATCAAGACATACAGTGATTTCTAAGATCATACTCTTCAATTAACCAAAATAACAGGAGTTGTTATCTTCCCTGGGCACATATGGGAGTATTGGGTGGGAGCTTCACTCTGCTGAATCTGATTCATCCACCACATTAAAATAACCACTGATTTTGATGTTTTATGAATGAAATACAGATTTGTTCCAAAGTCTATGGACTCAAATCAGTCAGTACACTCAAATCTACTAGTAGAACTTTTTGGCCTTGGTACAAAGTAATATTTTAGGTGAAAACCCAACACTGTCCATCACCCTGAGAACACCATCCTTGCAGTGAATGTATTATCATTTTGTGGGGATGTTTTTCCCTAGTCAGAAACTGGTCAAAGTTGAGGCAGGATGGATGGAGCCAATCCTTAAAGAAAACCTGTCCAAGAATGGGCAAAAGTATCAGGATCCTGATGTACAAAGTTGATAGATACAGATCTTGTTAGACATACAGCTGTAACTGCAGCCAAAAGGGGTTCTTTCATGTACTGAGTCAGGGGGTGCAACCAACAATTGTGTGCTGTTTTGTTTAATTAGCTTTTGTATCACAATAAAATATTTTGTATCTTCAAACATTAGACATGTCGTGTAAATCAAATGGTAAAACTCACAATTGCTAAGTCCATTTCAATTCCTGGTTGTAACACTACAAAATGTGAAAAAGTGGGTGAATACAGATTGGTACCATTATAGCCCTATTATTAATACCATTTAAGACAAATTTTATAGGGAAAATATGAAGCAGAAAAAAATTTCTGTGAAAGAAAATCAGTAAGCAGAAACCTGATCTTGCAATGTGGGTAAGAAGGAGGTGATTTTAAGAGTTTTTGGAAGTGGATCAGCTCCTTTGAGTATAATTTGTGGCATTACACAGATGCTGCTCAGGAGCAAACCAAAAATCATACATAATATAAAAACCAAAAAAACTCAGAGTCAGAGCTCTGAATTACGTAATGCTGAATTAATATAACCCAAAAAAGCTTTGCTTACATTTCCGCAATTCTTGGGCCACATTCTTTTGGAAATGCATCACTTTTTTTTTTTTTTTTTTTTTTTTTTAAAAAGCAATCCAACCCATTTAACAAATCAGTAGTCTTTTATTTCTAAGAAAACAGAACTTCATGCATGTAATTACACACTAGGGCTATTTCAATGCTGATTTCCAGGCTATTGCCATCACATTTCTCATTTCCATGATTAGAAATCCAGAAACTCCTAACAAAAAAGCAATCAAAGAATTATAACCGAATTCTGATAGAAGAGAATTAAGTAGGGCTGCTGGGTTCTTTTATTAAGCATTGAAATCGAAGAAGGTGAATAATCATATACTAAACAAGAAAAGTTTGGTGCATGCACTCTTTTATAATTTCTTTCTCTCTCTCTCTCTCTCTCTCTCTGCATCTGTGTATGTGTATATTTGTGGTTGTTTTTTTTTTCATATAGGGTTTAATTCATGTGTGTAAAGCGACAGTCCAGTGACTGTGAACATAACACTGACTACGTTTACATACAGATCGAATTCCCTTTAAGGTCTATAGAGTTGCAGGCATTTTCCAAATACAATGTTTATATGATGTTATGTTATATATCAGAATACTCCTGTATACATGGTTGTTGTAAGTGTGCCAATCTACACATGCGCATTTCCTTTCCCTTTGTTATTTCCAAGGAGATTCAAGGTGCTGCCATTGGCTATAGAGTAGAATATTAGTTTTATTTTTACTTTTTCCCACTAATTTAATTAGGACTCTACCATTTTCTCACCATCAAAAATGCCTGACAATACCGCTTTGAAATGGAAAGCATCTGTTAGCACCCACAATTCCTTCTAGACCAAGCATGCGCAGAGTTGCTTTTCTAAATAAGGTGTTTACATGCAACAAATTTCAGGGATGGGAATCAGAATTTGGGGAATCAGAATATCATCTTAATCTGAATCGGTGTTTACATGATTCAATATTTCCAAATTCCAATTAATATCAGACTATTTATGTACATGCATAAGGTAGTCAAGTGAAGTGACTTTGTGGCCAAGTGTGGTGACCCATACTCGGAATTTGTGCTCTGCATCCAAGTGCACACACACACCCGTGAACACACACCCAGAGCAGTGGGCATCCATTTTAGCTGCTGCGCCCGGAGAGCAGTTGGTCAAGGATCTCACCTCAGTCGTGGTATTGAAGGTGGCAGAGAGCGCTGGTCATTCACTCCCCCCACCTACAATCCCTGCCAGACCCGAGACTCGAACCCATGACCTTCGGGTTCACCTTCAGGTTCACCTTCGGGTTACAAGTCCGACTCTCAGACCATTAGGCCACGACTGCCCCAATGAGTGTGTGAAGTGTGAACTGGAGTTTGTATAGGCTTTGAGGTGGGTTGGGAACTGGTGTTCGAGTTGGCCATGTTTGTAGTTCCGGTAGCAGATTGGGAGTTGGAGTTTCTCTTCGATTCCAGCCTAAATATGACATAGCTGCTTTATAATGGGGTTAGAGTCAAGGATCCAGAGTGTATCCTGGGAACACTGTGTATGAGAAGGGAATACACACAGAATAGAAAGCCAGCCAGTCATGATGCTCTTTCAGGTTGTGAGCATGTTTTTAGACTAGAGCAGAAGCCATAAAGGTGAAAAGCTCAGGACTCACAATAAACAATAACTTGTTTATGTTGAATAAGCTTGCAGCTGAGTAGGTTTGAGCATACAGACTCTTTTTTTTGGTAAAAAAATCCAATGACAGCTTTGAAGACAGGGCAAATCCAGGCTTAAGTCAAGTTGTTAGCAATCCAATCCAAGCCAACAAATTTAGTAATCATGTATGAAGAACAATGGGGCCTTGAATGACTAGAGACCTAGAGACCTTATTAGACATTCTTTCTGCTTTATTTTAAACAAACAAGCTTAACACATTGACAAATGCATTTTATCTTTTAGGTAATTTCTTAAAATTCACCCAGGCAAATGAGAAGTTTGATATGAATGTTTGAGTATATGTTATCTGTACTCATTACTCAGTACGGAAAACACAAAGACAGATTAGAGCTTGTCTTATTAAGATTCAGCAAGGTCAATGCTATATATTGCTGATCAGGAAAGCCGACACTATGGTGATGGAAAACAGACATTGAGCAAAGCTGAATGCTTCAGTCGAATGCAGTTGTCACCAAAAGTAATCAGTATTCACCCTCATTAGATATCTCTTTTATCTCTGAGGAAACAATGGCCTGCATATTCTACCCAGGATTCAGCTTAGTCAGGGTTTTTACAGCAGTACAATCCTAATGATGGCACCAGAGTGCAAGTGTATGTATGTGTGTACAGTATGTGTTGTTTCATGTACATGAGCATCAGTTCTGATTGTTGATTGTTTATCCTGCTAATGAAAGAAATGGTAATTATTCTATGTAAATATAGGCTTTCTTATGGGATTGTTGTATCATTGTTATTTGGCTTGTATGTAAATGGGGTGGTCAAGGGTTTATAAAAAACTTGAAAGAGCTTTTACTTGCATGGTGGGCTATAATGGGTTAACCATTTGTTGACCTCTAAATAAAATATTAATATACATTTATGGCATTTGGCAGATGCCCTTATCCAGAGTGACTTACAATAGTGCTTTGAAGTCTATCAAAATACATTCTGATACTGGCTCACTAGGTCACAAACAGTCCAAAGTCTTTAGATGCCGTCTGAAGACTACCAGTGACTCAGCTGTTTGGACATCTATGGAAAGTTCATTCCACCACCTCGGTGCCAGAACCGAGAAGAGTCTCGATGCATGCCTTCCCCCTTGTACCCTGAGAGATGGTGGGACCAGTGGAGCAGTGCTAGAGGACTGGAGGGAGCATGGTGCCGTGCGAGGTGTGATAAGTGCTTTGAGATAAGTGGGTGCTGGTCCGTTTTTGGCCTACAAATTACAAGTTGCTAAGTAGTGATAAAAAGTGATAGAAAAGAGATGCATGCATTGTGTGAGACTGAGATTCAGACCCAAGACCCTAAGCACAGCAACTCAGACAGCATTGGCACTGAGACTGAGTTCTGATACCTAGATCAACAACCAATGCTGTGAACTCAGAGACCCAGACAGCAAAAGACTCTTAGCATAAACACCCAGACCATCACTGTATCAAGATTCGGATTTGTCATGTCACAGTTTACACAGTTACTAAGTAAAGTATAAAAAGCAAGTGAAATTCTCATGTTCATGTGTCTGTGTGTTTTTGACACACACACAAAAAAAAAATACTTTAGTAAACCGGGTCAATGTAAACTGTCTCAGCAGGGAAAACCTTCCCTCCTCCTAAAATAGACAAAAATAAAATTTAATGACCACTTGTCATTTTAAAAACATTTTTCAAATAATGATTTCCTAGGGCATACTGCCCTAAAACGATCATCATGCATCTAGCACATTGGGTGAATTCCTCAACAAGCTGCGCTAATTACACGTCAAATGGAGAGGGCTTATGCTGAGTCTCATGATTTTTCACTTAAAAACATTAAGTCTTCTTACTATGTCATCTTTTTAAATACAGGGCAGTTTGAGAAAAATAAGTAGTGTGTAATTAAAATGAAAGACGTAACTCTAATACATACAATGCTGAAGATTTTTAGAAAGAAAGAAAGCATGCTTTTATGAAATACACCACTTGATATTAGTGCTACATCCTAAAATCTTTTCAAGAAAGAGTTTTTGTGATTTTGCCTTTACACACCACCACAATGGATTTGAAATAAAACAATCAAGATGTGATCAAAGTGTAGACTTTCAGTTTTTGTAGAAAGTGTAGAAAAAGTCTTGAGTTGCTTACGCAATATGTTTAGGGTCATTATCCATCTGCACTGTGAAGTGGCGTCCTATCAGTTTTGTAGCATTTGGCTGAATGTGAGCAGAGAGTATAGCACTATACACCTCAGAATTCATCTTGCTACTTCTGTCAGCAGTCACATCAATAAACTCCAGTGAGCCCATTCCACTGGCAGCCATACATGCCCATGCCATAACACTGCCTCCACCAAGGGGTTTTTCTTCACCAAGGAAAGGATTCTGCGATCATCCATGTTAGTTGTCTTCCATGGTCTTCCAGGCCTTTTGGTGTTGCTGAGCTCACCAGTGCATTCCTTCTTTTTAAGAATGTA
>JAKKZN010000022.1:5696209-5706711 GCA_033441825.1 Pangasius elongatus | reverse complement strand
CCATTTATTTCTGTAAAGCTGCTTTGCGACAATGTCCATTGTTAAAAGCGCTATACAAATAAAACTGAATTGAATTAATTCTATAGCATACAAAGACTTTCTAGACAATTGCTTAAAACTTTGTGGCAAAGTTCCTTTTGAGAAAGCCCATATATGGATGTGATGGTCAGGTGCCCACACACTTTTGGCCATATAGTGTATTTAATGTGGTTCCGGGTGGAAATGTTTGGCTTACCTGTTTGTGTGCATGGTCATATGAGTTGATGTGGTTGTCAAACTCTTGATGCTTGTTGTACTGTTTGTCGCAAAGCTCACAATAGAAGTTGGCCTTCAGGTTCTCCAGAGCTTTGGTTATGGCTTTCTCCTTTTCAGCATAGTCCTGCTGAGAGAGAGAGAGAGAGAGAGAGAGAGATTTGAAAGTTTGAATTAAAAGATTACAACCTTTGGTATTCAGAGGAAACCACCTATCTGCCTTTAAGTATGTGGGTAATAGTCTTATTCTTATTATGCTTTCAACGAGACATTGTGACATGATGCATTGCTCAATCCTAATAGTTTCACTGTTGAGCTATTGCTAGATATTAGATTTTGGCTACAGTGATATCACAAGCAGCCACCACTGCACATGTACATCTTAAAACTGATTAAATAATTGCAATAAAGTCTGCTCAAATGTGCTGTCCTACTTTTTTATAGCATTTATTATATTGCCTAATAAGTTCATGTATGGTATATTAAGTTCCAGGATCCATCAATCCAAATGCACAATTAGTCACGTTAGTTAATAAAAAGTTGACACTTAGTCCTCCTTATAATGATTGCATTTTAAAAAAAAGAGGCTCTTGATGGCCAGCAGGTCATAATCAACAATTTCAGGTCAAACACTCAGAGCTCCACTTTCAGCAGAGGGAACTTCAATACAGTTCCTATGACAACAAGGTCAGATCGAGGAATTGAGGCCTGAAGGTTGCGGAAAGCCAAGATGCAACTATTTTCACCACACATAAACGGGCTTGATATATACATGCATAAAGGAAAACCTTTCGAAGAAGTGAGGTTAATTGACTTTTTTAAGGTTAATTGAGTCTTTGCAGTTACGTCTGATTCAATTTCACACATATAAACACAGACAATGGTATGTTTTATCAACAAGAGAAGAATTTAAAATTAAACATATATGGATGCTCGTGCACATACTACACACACACACACACACACACACACACACACACACTTGTTAAAATGCTGATCTTTGGCCCCATTGATGCATATATTTGAAAATTAAAATATGGTATTTCTCTGCGTTTTGGTCTCTCATCCACACATATACAGTGTCACAGCATCAATGAATAGCATATGAATGTGCTAGGACTCTTCGCTTATCATGGCTGCTGAAAATGTTTTTACTTTGTGGTCAATAATTTCTCACTTGATAATGTGTTTGTAATTTAATTTCACTTGTTTTATTATTATACCCTCATGCAGAGGTCCAACACGATATGCAAGATGCACTCTGTCACTACAAACCACACTGCGAAAGGAGATTCTGGATAAGACCCAAGTGCAACTTTGGTGTTTTCCCTTGACAGTCTTGTTCCACCTCATCATCACTCCACATATACAGTATGATTCCTTGTGTTTCATATTTTTCATTTTAGAACTTTTGGCCAATTGATGCTAACCAGGAAAACTGACTAGTTTAAAATGGCGCATGTCAGCAGAAAGACACCAATCCAGACTTGTTTTGGACACTCTTGGGGCTGGAGTTGAACATGGTGGAAGAACCTACCATGTTCATGGAAAAACTGTAGACAGAGCATCATGCTCTAGACATAGCAACCATAGCACAAGGCCGATCATTGAGCTGTAAGGAGGATTCTGTTTATGGACGTGAGCATCCATGCTGTCCACAGGAACAGGTCATTAAATAGTGTAAAATTTGACATAAAAGCAGAATATTTTTTTGCACTTTTGTTTCTTTGATTGATTTATTTTCAGTGTTAGCAGTGTAGCTCAAAAAAGCAATGTACCCTGTGTATCGCTGATAATTGAAGTGCTGTATGCTTTTGCTTATCAGCTTTTTTAACTGTGCTAAAATGGCTAAAAAGTTCTTTTTTTTTCTTATTTTTTTGCTTTAACTATGTATCTATCTATAGAACAGATGAGTTGTCAACCAGAGTATGATTAAAATTCAGTCATGTAACTCATACTAGTTCATAATCAAAGTTCATAATCACGCAACCTAACATAATTTTGTGCGTATTGTCAAACAACCTATCTACATTATGGGTATTTTTAACATAATTTTAGCAAATATGTTGTGTAAGATGGGACAAGTGTTGTGATTCAGCTGATGTGATAGAGTGAAACCCATGATAGATAAGAAACACATAACTGATGGTTATCGTTCTGACAGCAAGGGCTGGTCTATGTGAGCAGGTTTTATGTCAAAGAGCTAATAAATCTTCATTTGTGCCCCTGAACCATTAACCTGAGTGATGTCACGCATATACCAACACATGAACGCACACACACACACACACACTGCAGACCTAAGGGCTTCATCACTTATCCTCTTTTCATGAAGCATGTCATCTGCTTCCTCCTGCTATCCACTGCTCTCCTCCACTTGATCACAAATCTAAATTTAGCCTTGCAGATATATGAGAGAGGGAGAATATGGAGGTCTATTTGTCACTTTAACACATCCCCATGGCTCAAAACAACAGATGTTAGCTCTTAGCATCTCCCCATGGTTTCTTGAAAATATATGACCAACAGACATGTTGCCAGGGCTATTTAATAACGTTGCAATGCTCCATCACTATGCAGCCTTCGTTATGACTGATTTATAATTTAACTGAGGAGGAAAGGACAGATTGGCAGACATTTAAACAGTTAACTGTATATCTAATATTGTAGCTTGTAATCTTGTATTTGTGTAGTTTTGATTATATGACTATATCCTGACTAGTCAAGGTGCGCATTAAAGATTTGTTTAGATGTAATATGCTCCTACCTATGCCATAATTGTACTTTTTTCTGTATTATTCGTTTGAATGATCTTACCCAAAATTTATTTTTAATACATGCTCGTAGTTAGTAGTACAGCATGCCTGTAGTTTCTGTAGGGGCGTTAATTACTGTGATACCTCAGTATTTTTTTTTTAAAGAATGAATGAGTACTGAATGAAGGACAGAGTTCACTATAGGTATACATACCTGTCTTTGCAAAATGATCTAAGCTATGTTAAGCTATTTATCTGATGCTCCCTAATTACGTACAATTTAGTGACAAAAACAACAGAGCCACAAACTTTATTTAAAGCACAACTACTCCACATAACCAAGTCACTCCATCCACATGCACACGTCATCGACAACATTATGACATGGTTCAACACATCACCAAAAGTATCCCAAGCCCAATTATAATGTGTGTGGGCATGTTTTTATATCTTGGTGTGGACACAAAGTGTNAACGTAATAAGGTTACTGAGATTAAGGTTAAGGTTGGAGTCCAGGTTAGATTTAGCTGTAGCACAGCATTGATTGGCTGCATTAAGTAATGCTGGTAACACTTTACAGCTACATAATTAAGTTATGTTTAAGGACTTCCTAACTTAAGAGTCTTATCATTGTAGTTCTTCAATAATTACTAATCACTCTAATTAACTACTAGGCTGACTGAAGTGGAATGATTTAGTAATTAATATTAAATTACTATACTGATGTGCGCTGCCTATGCAGTACTATGTCATCAAATAAGCATTAATTACTGATATATTGATGTAAGTGCTTAAGCGTACTGTAATGTAAAGTGTAACCATAATGTCAATGTGAGGTCCTCACACCATAGTAAGACAAATGTGTGTGGGGTTTATGTTGTTCCTATTGTGGTTTTATTTATTTATTTATTTTTAAAAAAATTTTGGTTTGAATTTTAGCATGGAGCAGGAATTTAAATCATTTCCCCTTTGCTTTTCACTGCCTGTGCAAACATTCAGAACAGAGATGGGGCACCATTCCAGTGGAGCTGAGAGTTGAGAGCAGAGAGAGAGAGAGAGAGAGAGAGAGAGAGAGAGAGAGAGAGATCCCTGTGGCTCTTAAATTAAATTCCTATTGTGTCAGTGCAGGAACAGTATTCAGTGGTGCTTATTGGCATCCCCACAACCAGAGGGAAACTGAATTTCTGGCCTGTTTCATTTCCTGTTCTATTTCCTTTTACTTTCTCCCCTTTTTCAACTTTCTTTCTTTTTTTTTTCAAACTTTGGAGTGTTAAGTACCCTCCATTGCCCCTAATTTGCTTTGTAATGTGTAAAGTGAGACCAAATACAATCCTAAAGTCAAGAGCCTTTCTCAAAAGGCCTAACAGTCAGATTTGAACTTAATACCATCAGTTTACTAGAACTTTTATTATTTTTTGTTTATTTTTTGAGCCAGGTTTTCACAGTACCTGCGTTCTTCATGCCCAGGTGACTTTTTGTGATTACATGCACTTAGCTAAGGTTTGTTTACAATTTTCCATCACATTATTTCTGACCAATGAATAAACACCAATGAAAAAAACAATGAAATCAGTTTTGAGTATGTTTTAGCATTTAGGGTGTCTTTTTTTTTCCCTCTTTTGGCTTGTTTTATTATGTGCAATGCGAATCACGACCAAACCAAAAAACACCATCAGTACCAATTTTTCAGATTGAGTACAAGTATGGGCACTTTGTTCTTTGGTACTTATGGATACTGATACCAATACTGAAAAGAATAACCTACTTAGTATTCAGCAATCAGGGCATCGTGGGACATTTTTACTTAGCTCTGTTTTTGTTGTAAAAATGGGTACATGCTTCTGGCGAGCAAAAGAAAAGGAAATGTCTCAGTGCTCAGGGCTTACGGAAATGAAGTGATCTCATGTGCGAGCGTTTCTCCGTACGCTCGCTTTACTACTCCACATCTTTCTGTGTGCATAACTCACTGCATCTTGTGATTATCTTTATTGACCACACTCGCTGATACTGATCTGTGCGCTCAGGTCGCCCGTCCGCTCTGGATTCAACATCATGAGATATTTTATCAGGTTACTTGTATTGTAGGAAGATATTTTCTCAAAGTACAATTTGTAGTCTGCTTTGCTTTGATTGCCATCATTACTCACGCCCACGTCACTGTCATTTCTTGTTGTCTGGTTGTTAATGTGACAATGTACACTAGGCTTACATCACATGAATGCATGTATCACATAGTATCAGATGTTGATATTAGAGCTTTTTTATTGATCAGAGCATAAATCATCGATTAGAACATATTGATCGATGCATCGATGCATGCTTTCTGATGCGTCTGTGTTTGCATTATTTCACAGCTACTGGTATTTTATTCCTGGCTCATATTTTTCCTTATACAACTTGATTGACATGTATGCACTGGCAGACTATATTAATGCCTCCTGCATAAATTAGCAGAGTGTTAATTGCTGTATAAGAAAAGGCTGCACCCAACATATTAGAAGGAATAATAAATGCATAAATGTTAATATATGTAATACATGTCATATATGCAATAGTCCTTTATAGCACATAGCTGATGCAGAGGTTGCATAACGTCTGATACAGACTTACTTTCAGAGAGTTAGAGTGAGAAAGTTCAGTACAGAAAGAAAGAAAGAGAGGGCAGTGTATGGCACGGCGGTGTGTTTGGCCCATATGTGTCCTCTATGATGTTGTTTATCTTTCTCGCTGGTTTGAAGAGCCAAGCCATCTGGTCTCAGCTATGGACAAGCTGATGACTACAGCATTAACATACACCCAGATGGGGCAACACCTGTTAGACACAAACACACACTTAGTCGTTTGAACACGGAGAGACACTGAGTGAAAGTTATTAAGTGTTATACATAATGTATTAACCAGAGAGGCTCCTCGCATGGTGAAAACTGTAGGATAAGAGCAAACCTAATTATCTGTTCTCTCACCAAACCTGACAGACTTCTCCTGCTGCGGCCCCTCTAACCCCGATTCATCCTTCGTTCAGAGCTGCTGCACTTCTGACTCACTTTCTGCTGCTCTGGATAGTCCCACATCTGCACTTCCTAAAGACATTAAACACTGAAGCAACATCCTTTCATCGGTACTTAATTTTTAAATGGTCTCTTGCATTTGTTACATCATATTAAATGTTTTTAAGCTTAAAGGCAAGTTCTATTTAAAACCTGTGATAAACCTAAAATCCTGTGGTTCTATTTAAAAAAAAAATCTGGCAACCCTGGAGGTGTGAACCACATGCAGGTCATTTGCATAATCTGAATGTGGAACCCAGAAAATTGGCTTGAACAGCTGTGTAACCCAACTCTGAATATGTGTAACTTTCCCCACATAATATGAACCTAAGTCACCAACTCCATATGGACCAACACACTTTTAACACACGTACTACTGTTTCACTTTACTCTTCTACACCTGTATACTCTAACGATTTATAATCCCACTATCCGGTGTTACTGGGTTCCCTTTTGAGTCTGATTTCTCACAAGGTTTCTTCCTCATGTTGTCTCAGCGAGGTTTTGTTTGCTACTGTCGGTTCTCGCTCATTAGGCATCTAAATCCATATCCGGATTTCTGTAAAGATGTTTTGTGACAATGTCTATTGCTAAAAGGGCTTGACAAATGAAACTGAATTATAACTACAGCTGGATGTGCTCATTGTCTCAGGCTTTGAGGGCAAGTCGATCACAGAAAGAAGTGCAATATCCAGGAAATGAGCCAATTATCCCCCCAGCTTAAATTGCCTCCCAGGAGTGCATGGTGGTAGACTGTGACCTTTACCTCCACAGATTCCTCCACTAACAAACAACGACCCAGGGCCTTACTCACAAAGAATCCTAAGGCTAAAATTAACTCATAAATTGCTGATTTAGCAGAAACGTTTTTTTCTCAGTCTAAGAGTAATTCATAAGATATTTTAGCACTAAAAGTAGGCTCTAAACTTGCGCAAACTCTGTAGGCAAACCAAATCACAAATCACAGCAATTTAACGCGATCAAGTAAGTGTGTTTAATATATTCAATGAAAATGAGCTTTAAAAGGGTATCCTGTAGATACTCTGCAGGAGTATTTCAATCACCTGCTAAATAATGTGATGCTGCTTGAGATCAGAGATTACTCAACAAATATCGTTCATGATGTTCGGCATCAAAAATGCCAAATGAACTGATACTTTAACAATTGAACTGATACTGTAGAACTTTTCAGAACTGAATATAGACAGCGACCGGCTGCCGTAGAGTTCAGCATTATGTAATGTCATATTACCATAGAAGAAGACGAAGAAGAAGAAAACAAATATGGAAGTGTTACTGATTTCATACAACATGAAACAAATATCAGTGCTTACATGCAAAAAATCTCATTGCTTGACACTGTCATTGTAATTAAATGGAAATTGAAATATAAATCCATTAAAACACACACATATGTTGACAATTTGCCGAACATTTGTTCCAATTGTGCCAATTGTTTCTGGGATAGGCTCCGGATCAGGAAGAAGCGGTTACTGAAGATGAATGAATGAATGAAAGTATCAGTTACTTAATTCATTTCATTTCTGAATTGACCTTGTAAGCCGTGACTCTTTCAGCCAATAAATGTTGACATTCAGTCATGAAACATGTCGTCATCTGTAGCAACAATCTTAACAACACCCTCAACTTTAACTTTTTAGTAAAAGTTCCTTGTAGCAGCTCTGTGAATACGTTTTAGGAATTATTGCTATGCTAGGAACTTTTAATGCCCCTTAGGAGAACTCTTAATGGTAAGATAAAATCGTCACAGACAGAACCTGTGAAGAAATTTAAGATCCTTATCTGAAGAGATTTAATTTCAAACCCTAATTATTGAGGTCATATTCTTTAAACCTTACTTGATTATGAATCATCAGGCATCCCAGTCCCCAAAGATGTACACATTAGAATGTAAAAATAAATGAAGATTCCTGAACAGCACCTTCACTGTGATGTAGTAGTGTGGGGAAATAAATCCTGATAGACAGAGCATACACACAAGAACACAAGCAGGCATGTATAACCGGTCAAAAGTGAACTGGTGAACTGATAAACTTGGACGTTTATGTCAAATGACACAGTTATACAAAGTGTGAGAAAGAGAAGCTCCAAGAGCTGCTATTTTGACCTGCCAGTGATTTCTTATGGCAGTTTAAGATGATGTTTCTTAAACTACACCTGACTACACCTGAGATCCTTTTCTTCATTCTGGCAAAAGCTTTAAAGCCTCATTTATACAAGTTCAAGATGACTATTTCCTCCATATGGCTATTTTCTATAAGTAATCTCTTGGTTGTTCCAGCATCTGTGCTTCCTAAGAATTTTTTTTAATAAAACTGATCTCTTATTGTTTTTCCTACTGCAGCTGATCTTTTTAATCTCTCTCTCTCTCTCTCTCTCTCTCTCTCTCCCTGTGTGTGTGTGTGTAGGTAGGTAGGTGGGTGGGTGAGTGTAGCTGTAGAGGAACTACAGCTGGATTTGTTCATTGTCTTGGGTTTTTGAGGGCCAATCGATCACCAAAAGAAGCACAAGACCCAGGAAATGAGCCAATTATCCACCAGCTTAAGTTTTCTCCCAGGAATGCAGCGTGTGTTTGTGTGTAGCATAATGTTAGACTGTGCCCTTTACCTCCACAGATCATGCTGGAACAAAAGTAACAGCAAACAAATACCCCAAAGACAGAACCCGGGCAGTGCAAATTCTATATCTGCAATGTAAGCTTGCTGGTTAATGCATGCTGCTCTATGCAGAGTAGCACAAGTTGTGAGAGTTTAATGTGAAGTTCATTTACATATGATGTATGGAGTATGCTCTTTAAACATTCCACAGAATGTGAAAAGTCAGTGCTCTTAGGGCAGCACTCTGGTGGATTATATTGGTGTAAACGTATAGACTACACAGAGTATCACGTATTAATCACACACACTGAGACAGGTGACAAATAAAAGGAAGAACTGCTTTGGGGGACATTTTGCTGATGTGATTTAAAGGTGTAACAAAATGCCCCTATCTGTATCTATTTGTGTAATGTTCCAAATATTTGTATCTGTATCTGTATTTGGACTTAAACTCAAAGCATTTGGGTGGCCTAAACTAGATTCCCACCCAACCAGCCTTCCCTATTATACGAAAGTTACCAACCAGGGAGGGTGAAGGCTAACATGTGCTTCCTCTGAGACACTTGAAACCAGCCGACTTCATAACATACCTGGAGGAAAGAGCTATCCACATTCTTCTGTATACATGAGCTTACAGACTCCCACAATTCCCCCAAGCTTCATATCTGATTGCTTGCCTGCACCTATGAGCTTCATATCTGACTCTCCACATGAAAATAACCCCCCCCCCCCCCTAACCAGATGCTATGGTATCTGTATTTGTATCTGTTCAATCCATGTATTCATATCCGTTTACATCCCTAATCCTCCTTTCAGGGTAGAGTCATGCCCACATCCACAGAGCATGAGGGCTCACTGAGGAGTATGATAATGATGTAAATCATCTAGTATGGCCTTCACAGTCACCTGATCTTAACCAACCGAACACCTATGGGAGATTTTAATGTGACGTATTAGAGAGCACACTTTACCACCATCATCAAAATACCAGTTGAGTGAATATTTTTTGGAAGAGTGGTGCTCATCCCTCCAGTACAGTCACAGATATGTGTACTGTCTATGCAGAAGTTCGCTGAAGCTGTTCTGGTCATGCATCATGAACCAATACCTTATTAAGACACCTTATGATTTTCTACATACCTATGCTTTTCAGTAATATTGTGTATTGTGTTTATTTTCATCTGTCTGTGGTTTTCTGAAAGGACATTAAGCGAAGCACAAATAAAAGCCACTCAAGTAGAATTTGTGCTCAACAAAAAATAATTTCCCTTCATACTGATAAAAGAATTTCACCACAGGAAATAATTTTACTTCATAGTTACCCAATATATCAAACAAGTAAGCATGTACAATATATAAGAGCAGAGCCATGACAAGCAAATACAGTAAATTAAATACCGGACACCATTAAAAAAAAAAAAAAAAGACAAAAGAGAAAAAAGTGTTCATATGCATTTGCCCATCTACAAATCAAATACAATTTGGCCACAAAACAGGAATTTACATATAATACCTGGGAGGAACAAAGATATAAATCATACAAAAGCATAAAGCATTTAATGAGATTCATTCCACTTAGAATTTGCTGCAAAATTATACTAAAATACACAATGTGGACTTGTGACAACTATTCAGTATGAATATTTCTATGATAATAGATCTACTTTGCTGCACCTGATGTGTGTGTGTGTGTGTGTGTGTGTGTGTGTGTGTGTGTGTGTGTGTGTGTGTGTGTGTGTGCGTGCGTGGTTGGGTGGGTGGGTATATGCTGAAGTGTTAAAGTTGCTCTCTCAGGGCACTGGGCAAATGTTAACTAAATCTGACATTAA
>JAKKZN010000022.1:5638929-5652458 GCA_033441825.1 Pangasius elongatus | reverse complement strand
AAGAAGAAGAAAAGAAGATTCCACAAAAGTGGAATACATATAGATATCAAGAATATCATGTTTGGTACAGTTCAGTATCCCATAACAGCTCATTGGACAATTGTTGCACAAGATATGAAAATACAAATCAGAGCACATGCACATGCAGCCACACACGCTTGTAATTCTGTCTCTGTAAGGTATTTCCATTTACTTGGCTGTAGCTAAATAATGCTATGATTATAGCTATCCCTAATATAAAATAATATAAAACAATTGAAGTTAAATGTATCATTATTTTACCACTTCTATGAAAGCATTACAATTTCAAAATGCTTGAAATAATAATACCTCATTACCATTTATTATGGTTCACTTTCCTATTGTGTAGTGCCAGAAGATTTCCATCTACTATTGATTTTATTATAACTCATAGTCCGGTACATCCCTCTAAGCATGGGACAAAAATCAAGACAGTCAGCAAAGCCACATGAAAATATTTGCTGTTTTGGAAGTGTTTTAAAAACACGTGCTAAATCTACCGTACATACGCTAATAAGCATGCTCTCAAAATGCTTTTTAAAACCCAGAAATAAATACAACAGAATGAGACTGTGATTTTACTTGGTGTAACTGACACCACTGCGTTTAGATTTGTTAGATTTAGTTTTGTTCATGATTTCAGAATGTTTTTTTTTTTATTTTATTTAAAAATGTTTTCCTTTTTAGCTCTCCTAAGATTATTCCTTATTAAATTATTAAATCAATGTCTTGAGATTTCCATCTCCTTGCTGAATACTTAAGTAGTTTGAAATACAATTTAATACAAAGTACAAAAAAATGGAATTTACAACATTCAATAATTTCAGCCACAGTAATGACAGCTGCTCACCATGCTCGCCAGGGAGATCCCAGACCTGTCAAGTTCAACTGCTTGGTGATTCATCAGGCCAGATGCTATGGCATTGCTAATGGATGGGGGTGGCAGATTGGTACAGATAAGAGGAAGTGAATGGCAGAATGGGTCTGAGAGAGGTAGAGAGAATGGAAAAGTAATAATCAGTAGCTTAGCTGGCACTTTTGAAACAGATGAGATTGCAGTCAAAACAATCTCCAAATACAGGTTCGAATAATCGTTGGAGTGTCATGTTGGTCACCCCTAAAAAACATAAAATGTAAGAAGGACCAGCCATAAAATGTAAGAAGGACCAGTCCATTACTCCCTAACAGTTTCGTTGTTGAACTCTCCTTTTTTTCACATGATGTCACGGAAACGTGTGTACGTTGCTGTCCGCCATTTTGATTCTCTTCACAAATGCCACCGCACTCTGTAGTAAATATGTACATTTCTGGTATATATGGGTGTTCCAATCGACCAAATGGACAAAACAAGTTACGATTTTTTAAGGCTCTGCAAGGTATTACAAAACAGGACCCCAAGACATTATATGAAGAAAGGCATAGGTTATGGAAGGCTCCTGTTTATCATAAGGATATCACAACCAAGAAGAAGTGGGATCAGATGATCATCTGTTCTGAACATTTTGCTCTTGTTGTTTTTTTTTTGTTTTTTTTCCTAAATGTTGTCAATACAAATTTATGTAGTGAATTCCGAACTACGAATTCATGATTATATTCCCCCAGCCAGGTTAAAGTTCATTATGGTCAAATGAAATGCTATGCACTGTGTAACTCATTCATCCTAACAACTCCATGGATATGGTGGATTAGTCAAAGGACATTTTTTCATAGTTCATGTTTTTTAACAAATTGGAAATTTTTTTTAAGAACTTTAATGAAACATTTTGAATTTGGTCCTATCTGCATGACAAGACCAATCCATTAGGTATTTAGCTAGTGAATCAAAATGGCCATATAGATACAAACACATTGCATTGTGGATAATTGGATAGGTCGTGAGTGAAAACAAAGGATTGACAGATTTAGATTTTAGTTTCCACCTTATCACAACCAGCCATCACTAAAGTACAGCATTTAGGCTTGCATAATATATTAGAGGATATATTGCGATATTCAGCACGATATTTTTCTCTTCTTATCACCACCACCCTTACAGTTGCATTTATCATTCAGCAAGTATCAAGATAAGAAAAGTGAGTCAATGTAAAAATGTAAATATATAGAATTATGGCTATGTTCCAATGTCCAAACCTGTCCAAAACTTTGAATCTTGTCTAACAAATAGCTGTAATATAACTGCATAAGCAATACAATCATAGTTTTACTGAACAAAGCACATTTTTGTCATGATAAATACTGAGCTTTTGAACATATCTATTTGTGTATATATGTATAAACAGTATGTGGCCTGATATTGCCAAAAACAGTGTGACACAATGTGTATTTAGTCGTCTATCTCTGATCAGCTCATCTCTCCTTGTGTCACATACACACACACACACAAACATGCTCTTAGCATTGATTATATTGCTGGAGCTAACTAACAGCATTGTTGCTGGAAGTACAGATCACCGTAAGTAATGCAGAGACAACTCTCCGTCCAATTTTCATTCTGAATGAAGAGAGTCGATCAGTACAAACAAACACACACACACACACACACACACACACACACACACAC
This sequence comes from Pangasius elongatus, assembly GCA_033441825.1. NCBI lineage: Eukaryota > Metazoa > Chordata > Actinopteri > Siluriformes > Pangasiidae > Pangasius > Pangasius elongatus. The sequence continues at coordinate 5,649,877 of JAKKZN010000022.1, read as the reverse complement.
ACACACACACACACACACTGCACAAACACGCAAACCAAGATATTCAAATGTCACAGCAGGTGCATTTTAAAGCCACAAGATACATCAAAACGTCCTCTTCCCTTTATTAAAAATATTTGCACAGAATTAACATTAACGAATTCTAATTTTATCATCATTACTAAAGGAAGCATGCATCTGAAAAGCAAGAAATAATCTTGTAAAAGTCTCTTCGAGAATGACAATGCCCCCATTCACGGGGGATAATTTGATGAGGACAGCGCTCTCCACCACCATCACCAAAACACCAACTGAGAGAATATCTTTGGGAGGAACCATGTTCGTCCCTCCAATACTGTTCTGGAGACTTGTAGAATCTACGCCATGGTGCATTGAAGTTATTCTGGGGCTTGCGGTGGCAAAACACATTACTACGACACTTTCTATTGGGTTGTCCTTTAATTTGTCACCTGAAACTTTCATGTGATGGGAAGACAGATATATTTTACATTGCTAGTCAAGTGTACTTTTAAGTTACTATGTAGCTTCAAGGGCAATTCAGTTAAAAATTAAATACATACAATAATTCTCCTCCCCGCCACAACAATGGCGTGACTGAGAGGTAAATTCCAGAGGTTGCTCTAGCTCTCAGGTGAGCACTACTTCTGGAGTTTAGCTCTGGGCCACTTCTTGGTTTATCACAATATAAACAACTCATAGACTCAAATCCTTCATTGTGAAGTCTTGCCAATCATTGCATTGTTTAATCCTGCCTGATTTAGCATGCCTTAAACCATACATTGCTCTGTTTATTCCCCTTACTCTTTGGCCCTGATATATATGATTGTTTGTGTTTTGACCCCTTCCTGCCTTGTTTCGGATATTTGAATTGTGTTTTCACTTCATCTGCCACAATTATTATTAATCCTCTTATACATGGATCTTCACTCTCTCTCTCTGGGTCTCCATTGTTACATCTAGCTATCTAGCTAGAAAATTAAAGTATTATTCCACTATTCCATAAATGGTGCTGTGTGTGTGTGTGTGTGTGTGTGTGTGTGTGTGTGTGTGTGTGTGTGTACATGCACGTGTGCACGCATGTCAATGTTTTGTCAAGTATTTAGCCGCTGATAACTTGATCACAGGAATGGCACAGATTAGAACACACACACACACACACACACACACACACACACACTAATGATAAGCTACTTGCACTCAGAGGATGTCATCAGAAGCTGCTCGAGGCTGTAAACAAGAGAAAATCAATTTGTCCCGATGTCCAATCTGAATGCTAAATCTGACCACACATCCAAAGTCACAAACTGAATCACAAATACTGACCCTCTGAGTCTGTGCACTCATCTGTGTATTTGTGTGTGTGTGTGTGTGCGTGTGTGTGTGTCTGTGTGTGTGTGTGTGTGTGTGTCTGTGTTATCCCTGCGGTAAAAATATGCTTTGTATAGTTTGGATTCGACAGCATGCCTGAGGCAAAACATAGCTGAACTGAAGCAAGAACACGAGTGAAGATTTTCAGACTTTGGTCCCATAATATGCAAACACACACACACACACACACACACACACACACACACACACACGAAACAGAGACTGCAGGAGACTTGAGGAGTTTGCTCAGTGTAATCCTTTTGGCTTTTGCTACAAAGATCTAAACCTGAGACCTGTGCCAGGCCATATTTGCTCAGTGATTCAATTTAAATAGTTGCCTGTGTATGTGTGTGTGTGTGTGTGTGTGTGTGTGTGTGTGTGTGTGTGTGTGTGTGTGTGTGTCAGGCTTCTAGTATACTCTTTTGGTTGCTCTTAGTCCATAAATATATATGGGAGTAATAAATAATAAAATGTGGTTTCAAATGAGGTCATGACTGAATATACGTCTCTTAGTAAATAGTCTCATCAGTTCGGTTCCACCCAGAATATTATATTTTACATTACACCTAAATCCTGCATCATTGTATATGTATGTGCAATTATTATGTAGAGATTATATTGTTAGGTACACCTACCACCATATGGATATCTATTTACTGCCTGTAGCCCATCTGTTACTATGCTGATGACGGGTTAAAGGTCACTTGCCACAAATTGTTCATGGAAAAAAGATGAGCTATATTCTCTATCTGTGCATAATGCATGAACAAGTTTGTTGGCTCTAATGAAGCATCAAGTATATGGATGTATACACACACACACACACACACACACACACACACACACACACACACACACACAGGCTTTTCGACTCTTAATGCCAAAAATGAATTCATCAGTGCACTAAATGTGCAAAATAACATGTCTGTGTATCATATCATACTATTTAAGGATGTGCCTGTTCTTAAGACGCGCTCACGTGGTGGCTCAGGTGAAGTCATTGCTTCTGGAACTGTGAATGGAGAAGAATGGAAGCTCATGTCCATCAACACGGTCCTCCTTATCGCTCAGTGACCAGCCTTACTTGGATGAAGGTTGCTGTCTTTTCAACTCCAGCCAAGTGAATGTATTCATCTAGGCAGCTCCTACAGTATAGCAACTATTGTAATTAAAATATTTGCATTTTCCACAGTATGTACTGAAGAAGGATAAGTAAAGCCTAAGAGCATTTTTCCTATTAATATGATTCAGAATAAACTATTCTAACAACATCCGAACCAAATGATTAATTGTTGTGCCAAACTTGTGTATTATCTGTCATCTTCTTGGAAAATGTGAAAGCAAATACCCAAAAACATGGTGTGTACAAATTACAGACCATGGATATTTCATATTGTTCATATAAGTCATATAAGTGACCATTAGCAACTGACGCAATTAGCAACTGACGCTTATAAACAAACAAAAAAAAGTCATTCAGTATTTATTGGATGTGTTTTTAAACAAACAACAAGCATCATTCTCCTAATGACAGCTGATCTTCTGCTGTCTTCTATATAATTATATGTAATTAACCCAGTTTAATCAACAAATTCATTACTGATAAGTGTGATAATAATACGTGACAATGCCGTCGATGCAGATTTCCCAAACTCTCTTACATGCGTGTGTGTAATTCTCACCCACTGCACTCTCATCAGTCTCACACACACCTACGCACTCTGTAATTACAGTACACATCAGCTGTGTTTCAGGAATACAGTTTAAGGATTGTGTACGTGTGGGTGAGTGTATGCACTCAGGGTCCAATCTGATCAGCATAATGAAAAGAGTATATATATATATAAAGCAGGTAATTATTTTTGCCATCTTCTAACCACATCTCTCTCGTTCTGCTTGTCAGCTCCAGGAAGAATAACAATGAATACACAGAATTTAATATAAAAGATGTTGCAGGATTCATTTAAGGAAAACATGCAAATATGTTAAACTGTGGCAATTTAGTCAGGTTAAACTAAGCTATAATTTCTGGTGTTTATTAAAAGTGAAATATTCTAATAATAAACTGTTTTCTTATTCAAATTTCATGAATCAGGCACACATTTACCTTCTTCCTCTCCTTCCTTTTCAAAAAAAAAAAAAAAATATATATATATATATATATATCTATCTGTTTTGGGACTTATTCAGCTACAGGTTTGTGCCTGACTGTTGTAGTTTAATCTTCTTTCATCAACATGTTCATATGTTCATTTTGGTTAGCGGTTTTCTACATTACCCACAATGCTGTTAGACTACCTGCTGGTAGGTGCCAGGAGGATTTAGCTCTAGGTGATGGCGGTACCTCAGTGGTTAAAAGCACTGCCAGTCCCAGCACCCTTGAGCAAGGCCCTTAACCCTCAACTGCTCAGTTGTATAAACAAGATAAATGTAAGTCGCGCTGGATGTAAGGGTGTCTGCCAAATGCCATAACTGTAGTTTTACCTAAAGAAGGAAATGCAGCAGCGCTTTATTCCTTTAGTTTGTCCTGATTTCTCACCTCCTCATCTGTACACTCTGAACAAACAGATCAGCTCTCAAAGCTTCGAATGTCATGCTAATAATACCATCTACACCATCTTGTAGCATGCTAACTAGCCGGGCCCATACCTCATTGCTTTCTGGAACTCCAGTGCTGTCTCCACTAATACAGTGTTGCATTTCTAATTTATATGATGTTGAATGTTCGTGAAAAATGGTAAGTTAGAAAATAAGCTCTTGAGCTAACAGCACTAGCAATACACAGCCCCAACCAGCAAATTAGCACCACAATCACTAAACACACCCGAAATATTTCAATATATCATCATCACTATTATGTCAAGCTATGATTTACATTTACATCAAATTATAGTTCTTTATCTCAGCCCTGCTTGCCAATTACCAACCATACCCCAACACATATAGCAGTCTATATGCAGAGAGGGAGCTAGCAGAATACCAAATTACTTCAGAAAATCAGAGGCAGAATGGTGGTTGATTAACAGGACCAATGATCCATTTGCTGCTTATGAGATGAATTTAAAATGTTCTGTACTCACTAAAGAATGTTGAAGCCTTCTCTTAAAGAAAGGTGACCAATTAGAGAGAAAATGAAGTATCTTAGTAATGGCGTGGACAACCACAAACCACCTGGAATTGTACTGGTGAGATGAGCACCATTCTTCCAAAAGAAATTCCATCTGTTGGAGTTTCGATGAAGGTGCTGGAGACCACTGAGACGTCAAAATCTGCTCAGTGGGCTGGGACTTGGTGACTATGAAGGACATTGCATATGATTTACATCATTTTCACACTCATCAAAACATCCAGTGAGCCCCGTGCAATGTAACTGGCACACAGTCATCCTAGAAGAGACCGCTCCCATCAGGATAGAAATGTTTCAACACAGGATAAAGGTGATCACTCAGAAGAACTGATTTGCACTGACATTTCACGGCACTTCTTTCTGCTTACATCATCAAACATCATGATCCAGGCTTGTGCAGAAAATGAGATTGCATAAACTCAAATATTCTTCAAAGTAAGCTTGAGAAAAAAAAAATTGTCCAATAGCATATTTAATTTATTTTTCCATTTCCACTAACATATTTGTAACTGTTCTGAGTTTTGGGTAATCCTATGCTGTTCTCCTGTTGGTGGTTTTTAGATAAGCAGTGGTCACAGTCTAAGATTTAAAAAAAAATAAAAAATTCGGGCACTGCCAGATCATCAGCTGTCAGGTAGCAATGGCACCAAATGAGTCTTCATTCAATCTCACCTGACCAGTGAATTCTTTTTGTGATTTTCTTTCTGCGACTTTAAACCCAGCTTAAGGGAACAGTGGATCCAAATCAATGTCAGCAAAATAAATGCCTCCCACAGCATACAAAATTCACTGGACCTGCTCGCTGTAGGGGTCAAGCATTGAGCCCTGTACTGTTCTCTTGATGTACGCCACACTTGCACTCGCCCACTTATTTAGAATACGATGAAAGGTGAGTCATCATGACTCAGGATGACCATATCACATTTTTCCACATCTTGGCAGACCAGAGCTTATGGCTTTTTGCACCACTGAGCTCTCAAATGTGCATCTGTCTTTGTAATCTGGGGTTTATGCACTCCTACCCTATAATATGCCTCTCTATGCAGTTGTGGACAGTATGTTCTTTCTCTTTCTGCCAGTCTGATCACGTCCTGCATTCATATTCTCAGCCACCTGAAGAAGAGTTGCTCTTCTGTTTTTCTTTACATATCACAAATACAAGTTTCAACCATATTTTCTGATGGTTTTCCCATAGATCTCAATTCAGATGTCACTTTAGTCTCTGTTTCTTTCAAGCACAGCATGTTGAGCAGTCTTTGTGACTGAAGCTTCTGCCATCTGTGCCCCGATAATGAACCCATAGTCACTTAGATATTTTTCTCGTACCAGCTTGATCCAAAATCGAGCATGAGTAAGATGTTAATTGCTTAAAGCCTAGTTCACACTGCACAATTTTAGCCCTGAATTCCCTGACTAATTTGGGGGCTCAGGCAGTCCCCCCCCTTAAGCTTGGCAACTACTCACTGGGCTCACTCTTGTATGTCGTATCAGAGGCGCATATTTTCAGAAAGAACCCGTTCTGTCACCAGTAATGAGAACATTGCTGAGAAAAAGCCAATGAAGAGGAAATCAAATTCTTCCTATTGTCATGCGGAGCACATTCCTGAAGCAGTTCAACCATATATTTGTGTGGGAGGGTGAGGGTAAAATGTAAGCACAATAATATAATAATGCTTCTGTAAGAACTTGTTTGTCATACCTAAATATTTGTGCAAAACAGCAAAAAGAAAAATAAACACACCATCATCCTTTGCAGTGCACAGTATGAAAGTACTTTTTGTATTGTACCTCCGGTTCTCTTTGCAGAACAGGCAATCTTTGCTGCCCACTTTTTTCTCGTATTGCTCTTTGTTTCCGTACAAAATAGTCACAAGTCATGTGACAAATTCCCAGGATGGACCGCTCTCGTGTTTATTTTCATGAGAAACCGCACTTTGGAGGTCAGAAGTGCTTTGGTTAAGTATATAATTATGAGTATGTTTCGTGCTATTATTATGGATTTAGTCAAGAAATTGTCACTTAAACATTGCAACAGACATCTAATTTTCCACTCTGGATTAACTGTAATTGCATTTGTTCTTATATTGTTTGGTGAGATTGTCAGTGGATACTTTCATTATTTATAGAATTTGCATAAATTCTCTTGTCCTTACAAATTCCTCATTCTATTGTAGTCTAACCTGGTCATAGATATTCATAGCCCTGCCTATTCTATTCGTAGCCCTGCATGTAAAGCTTACTTTCCTGTCACTTATGCCGCCACTACATATCTTCTGTTTTATCTGGGCTTTGTCTGTCTGCCTGAAATGAATTCAAAACGACAGCAGAACATTTTTGAAATTTTCCCATCAGTCTGGTGGAAGGGGGAACAGTAATAAAATCATCTGCCTGTGTGACTATCCTGTGTATCAGGGCATCGGACCGTATATCCAAGCAAATATCGGAGCAAATATCCAAGAGAATTGAATGCTTAGTTTTATATTTATTCCACTGAAATCTATCTGAATGGCTCTGCTGTGACTGGAATCAGAAACTGAAATCATGCTTTACCCTATGTTCACAATACTGAGCAACAAAGTGATAGATGACCGTTCATTTTCTAGGTACATGCACAATGCAGAGCCATGATTCCAGCAAAAATGGCACAGGCTCACTTGAGCTTGGCAGGTGAAAATTAGAAAAACTATCCAATTTCGGTCAACCTGTGCTCACTGTAGTCTCAGGTTCCTGTTCCTGGCTGGCGGGAACAGAACCTGATGTGGTCTTCTGCTTTTCTAGCCCATCTGCCTCAAACATGTCGTGTGCTCCGAGATGCTGTTCTGCTTACCACGGATGTTATTAATGGCAGGTCATTAACTTTGCACTGCCCATTTATTGTAGTTTATTTGGCTTGTCAGATGCTGTTTCTGTGATGTCCTAAATCCCAATGTGAATATTTGTCTGCATTTAAGTAATGCGCAAATTAAGGAAGCGTCTGGAGGAAATTATTTTACATTTTGAGTTTATTCAGTTGAAAAGGCTCGGAAAGGGTGTGGTGTTTCCCCCAGCAAAAAAGCAGTCCCAACAGTTGCCCCCAGATACACACAGACACCGCCATGATCTATGTTAATTTAACTGGTTTTGGAGCGCCGAATCTTATCTAATAAACAGACTTCTGCACTTCACTATCATATACATACATTCATTTACTTGCTCAGAGGTCATGGTGTGGATTGAGACATCATTCGAGTAACGGTGCAGCTGGATACATACACTTGGACCGTTCTAAATTAAGTTGGCCCACTGGAAGTGAGTGATCTAAACTCCATTTAACCCTCTTCCTCTTCTTCCGTGCCATTTGGCAGCACTTTATTGCCATTAGCAATCATTTCCCATAATATTAATGGCTTCGGAAAGTTCAGACAAACTGCTTTTAAACATCTTAAAAAGAAAACCTTCTCATGTTCACTACTACGAACAGATTGACTAAGCTTCCTCTTCACTCTCTCTTTCGCTGAGTGTCATTCCCTCTCTCTCGTTCTTTCTCTCTCTGAGTGCATAATTAGCATAAGTGGGGGCAATTACTGGTGTCCACTCTCTAAAAAGCTTTGAAAACCACATTCATTTTTTGCAGGCCTTTCCTTTCCTTTCTTTTCCCTTCCTTTCCTCTAAGATCTAAGCTTTTGTAAAGAGAATGGCAAGATTTAGAGTAAAAGAGTGCTCAGTACTTTTTTATTAGTGCATCCAAAAAGAGAAAATGATTCATTAGCCTACTCGTGCAATTAGCGTTCAGACACCATGTTAACGTCAGGACCTCAGCACAAAGACTTTCAGACAGGCGACCTCAGTGGACAGCCGTGGTCGGGAACGGAATATTAAACACCGCCTGCTCAGTTCTACTGCAGATACAAAAACAGCTGATCTCAGCGTGGCTGTTATTGCTAAAACACTTACTGGAAACAGGGAGATGAACCTTATCAATTAGCATCAATTAGCGCAACGCGAACAGAGCGAGCCAGTCAAACTCTCAACTCGTTAAAAAGAATGGGAAATAAACTCGATGTAAACGCTAGCCCAAGGCCACAGACAACGCTACGCTGGCTTTTACAGAAGCCCTGAACTGCAAGTTGTGGGAAAAAAATGCTTAGTCATCTTTTTTTTGACTTAATAACTCCGTATTTCAACTTAATAATGCGTTATATCCAGATATTATGCTGTTATTTCAACTTAATAACTCATCATTTCAAGATATCATATTTTGACTTTTGACTTTTAATAAGACGTTATTTAAAGACATGTTATTTTGACTTAACTTGTCTTTTTAAGATAACATGTTGTTATTATTTCAAGATATGTCATCATTACAATGTAATAACTTGTTATTTCAAGACGTCATTATTTCGACTTCATAAATATCGTTTTAGGATATGTAGTCATTCTGACATAATAAGTGATTTTTATGTTTCTACTTAATACGTGGTTATTTCATGATATGTTGCTATTTTGACATAATAACTTCTACACAAGTGGTTTTTAGAGTAATTACATATTTCACACCTTTTTCCACATGTACACTTTTCACATCTAGTATGCGTTTTTATTTTTCCACACATCATTTTTTCACATTATGTTCATAAGTCAGTTTTCACATGTAGGGCATAAGGTTTTATTTTTCACATGTGATCACATATTATTCACACATTTGCTTGAATTCAGATGTCAGGGCATATTATGGTGAAATGCACCTTCACATGTTTTTCACCTAATCACAGGTGAGAAACATATAAGCCTGTGAGATTCACATCATTTTCCCTTAATGGCAGCACCAGTCTTAGTTAAAATAACTCATTTTAGCACAATGTGTTAAATACAGTCATCATTTTTTCCAGATCGTGGACTGGTGGCCCTTCTGGACCAAAATGAATAAACTGTAAATAATGGACAATAAAAAAAAAAATAATAAAAAATTGAAAAGTGCACCCTCTGTTGCAAACATGAGGAAATACAGCACCTGATTATGCATGCGTGTGGTAGATAAAGAGACACGGGATGTTGAGGAGCAATAGGAGCTTTTACAAAGCTTTTCCTCAAGAGCACTATATCTATTTTACAGTCAGGTCCTCGATGTGTACTGTGTTCATTACTCCTTCAGCTCAATATGAGCGGATCTGCAGCACTAGAGTAATAACCTAATGTGCAATCTATTCATAATGTGCTTTCAATACATCATGATAAAATTCACACCAACAACTTAAAATTCATTCATGAGATGTATTTATATCATGGCTAGACATTCATGAAGCGCTGTTTAGAAAGACTGAGCTTGGCTTCGGTGATTTAGTGTATAAAATCCATTACTGCAGTGTAACGTAAAAATATTAATGAAGAAAGAAGATGAGCGTGTGTAATCTGTCACTCAGAACTTTGCTTAAGAGGCAGTTAGAGCTGGTGTGTGTGTGCGCGTGTGTGTGTGTGTGCGTGTGCGCGCGTGTATTCATGTTGGTTTGAGTCAAAGAGAACATGACACCCCGATTTAGGATGCAGCAAAACCCACATTTCACAACAGCTGCTCTCAAATTACCCATCAAACTCGTCAGTAGACGGGCCAGCTCCGCCCCAGTCAGCCTGCTAGGACTGTCAATCCTGTGAGACTAACACACACACACACACACACACACACGCACACACAAAAGCCAACAGTGCACACACTCACACACATGCTGAGAGGTATAAACGCAATTTGCACGGTCTGAGCACATGCTACAGTATAATTTTGGAGAGATGAAGACGTCCACTGAAGTGAGAACAGACGCTGGCGTGAGAACTGAATAACATGCACAGTAATAGGCAGACACACACACACACACACACACACACACACACACACACACACACACACACACACACACAGAATATAAATATCGAACAAGATTGTATTTTACAAGGGTGACAAAATAAAACTGCCTTGAGATACTGATATTCTTTTGTGTTGTGTTGTTCATTCTGATCCATGGTCTTCACCTGCAGTCTGGGAGAACTTTTAGAAAAAACCTGAGAGAACTGCATTTAGCTAAAGGTCATAAATTCACATGTAAATTGTTACCTTTATAGCAACTATATATATACATCTATCAACTATTCAACAAATGTTATTCTTCATAAAGTCCTCAGTCTGATCTCTATACCTTTTAAATTCCATTCAAATGCTAATGACCTCTTTTGTGTGAATTATTATTATTATTATTATTTTTACAAAATGTTGCTGTTTGACAGACAAACTGATATTCCACTGATTTGCTCGCCTTTCTAGATGTTTTGCAATTGTTGGGCAGCGAGCTCACTGCCCCATTTAGCTCCATGGTGTTATTAGTGCACTATAACAGATGCCCACTGGGGCAGTTTCTTACGCTATTCGTCTGTGCCACTGTCTTTTAGATCAGAATGTATATATCTTTACATTTTCTCATTCAAACC